>CAMOHE010043458.1:0-80455 GCA_946598075.1 Artocarpus hirsutus | reverse complement strand
TGTCTAAAGTGAATCGATTTGCCAAGACAGAATTATTAATCCAAATCAATTCACTTTATGTCCCGATCCAACACATCATTACCTACGACAACGTGCCAATGTTTCTATTCACGGAGTCCACCTCCGATGGTCAAGACAAACCATCTCCCAATAGGAATATAGACAACATAACAATCTTTACATGAATAAAGCGCCCAACTTTATTCCATCGATTGCGGATCTTATGTTTTTAGACCATCACCTTAAGAATCGTGTCTTTCGCATCATCTGTACCGACAGTCTCAGACTATTGTTTGCTTATCATACATTCAACAAATATGAACATAAAGAGGATAATATTTGGTATATATAAATAATAAATTCTTTATTGATAAAAATGTCTCCCAAAACATATTACATTTTTACTCCTTAGGGCATACATGTCTAACAAATGTAAGCATCAATTGTTACTTTTTGTGACTGTATTAAGATTTTTTGAGGGTTGAAATGATGATGATGACAGTTGTATATTATTAAAGTTTAAGGTGCTACATTAAACTGTGGTTTATTTATTTGTTTATGTTTTATTTTTATTTTAAGAGTTTCTATTTAAGTCCCGGGCAAATTACTTTGATGATTTATCTTTATTTTTTGATTTTCATTTTATTTATTTAAAAACTGTTAACCCCCATATAGGGGCGTTACATCGCACAACAAGCTCAACTTCAGCCTACACCCGGCCTCCTTCCCCAAACCCCGGTTGACTAGGCTGGAGGTCAAGCAGGACGGGATGCCGGCAACCCTGACGAAGCAGATTCTAAATGCTCCCGAAGCTCCACAGATGGTGTCTCGGCCAACAACAGGCTCGTCCAAGAAGGCCAGCTTGGTCCTCAGGCAGCACGGGTACCGTCAACCCAAGGTTCTCGAGCCTTTGTTTTTGATTGGTTTGGACGCCGAGGAGTACAACAAAACTGACAACCCGGGGTAGGTGACCATGTCCAGGGCGGAGCACCCTATAGGTTCAAACTCACCGAGGATACGAATAGTAGCCAGTTCTGGCAACTACAGCGGCAAATCTAGGAGATTCGTAACAATCGCTTTGGCCTGGAAGACATCGGCACCCTAGATCCACCGTTCTTGGACATAATAATGCGGGCCCCCATGCCACCTAAATTCAAGGTCCTGCAAATCAAGTCCTACTACGGGACCACAGATGCCAATGAGCATGTCGAATTGTTCTAAAGACACATGCTCCTTCAGAATGCCAATGACGTGGTAATGTGCAAGGCTTTCTTGTTGACCCTCACTGGCCCAGCTAGGCAATGGTTCAGGCGCCTTGAGCCAACCTCCATTACTTCTTTTTGGCAACTCGCCGACGCCTTCTCAACAGCCTTCTCCACCACGAAGACGAGGGGAGGGAAATCACGTATTTGTATGCCGTCAAGCAAGGGGACGGCAACATCTGAGACTACATTAATAGGTTTACCCGAGCAACTATTGAGGTCAAACACGTCGAAGACAAGACCTTAAAGCACATTTTTGTGGGGGGTCTTCGAGACGAGAAGCTAACTTGGTCTTTGGCCTTCGAGCAGCCGAGCACATTTTCACAAATGCTCGGTTATACTCAGAGGTACGCCGATGCGGTGGAATACATGAAAAGCCGCAGAAAGGAGGCTGACTCTAGTGGAACCAATAAAGAGAAAAGGCAAAAGAAAGCACTAGAATAGCTAGGTACCGAGTAGAACAAGAAGCCGAAGAAGGAGAAGAAAGCCGAGAAGTTGAAGACGCCAACCGGGAAGTTTCAAAGCTACACCCCCTGGTAGCAACAATAGACAAGGTGCTCGCTCAGGTGAGCGGGAAAAATCTGCTAACACCTCTACCCAAGCTCAAGGGCAGTAAAATAAAGCGGGATCAAACTAGATACTATGAGTTCCACAAGGACGTGGGACACAATACCTGCGAATGTATTCAACTGAAGGACCAGATTAAGAGATTGGTCCGAGAAGAACATTTGAGGGAATTCGTCAAACGGATTATAACCCCGGGCTCAGCCTCTGGGAGAAATGACCAACCGAGCCGATACGGTCAAAGCCGCTTGCGTAACGACGGTGGGAACACCTCGAAACCCTCGAACATCGTTCACACTATTTTCGAAGGGCCTGTCATTGGGGACACCTCGAGTGGGCGGTGAGCTTACGTCCGAGAAGCTCGACTGGTCAAACGGGGCGAGTTCATTAACATGTCCAAGCATGTGAACAAGATCTATAGCCAACAAGACATTCCGATCACATTTATCGAGGAGGAGGCAGATAAGTTAATCCACTAGCACAATGACGCCCTCATCTACTAGTTGCACATCGCCAACAACATAGTGCAGCGAGTGCTGATTGATAATTGTAGCTCGGCTGACATCCTGTTCAAACAAGCTTTCGACACACTGAAAATCAGCAAAGCTACCATAGTCCTAGTTCATACCGCAATATACGGCTTCACGGGGGAATGCATTCGAGCAGTTGGAAAGGTCGCCTTGCTAGTGACCTTCGAAGAGGGTACAGCTCGGGCCACGCGTAATGTCAACTTTCTGATCGTTGACAAACCCTCCTAATACAATATCATCATCGGCCGCCCAACGTTGAACACCCTAAAGGCCATAGTCTCCACGTATCACCTGACAATAAAATTTCCCATAGAGGATGGGATTGGAGTCATATGATCATCCCAGAGAAACTCCCGAGCATGTTACGCCAATGCTGTTTGTGCAGCAACTGCCCAGCAACTCGACGTCTCGACCATTTACATGGTCGACAAAATGAAACTTCCTGCCGACTAGCAACCCAAGATGCTATCCGATCTGGATCCCCGACTTCCCAAGGAAGAAGTAAGGGTGACTCCGGTTGAGGACCTGGTGCCGTTTAGCTTGGATTCTGAGCATCCCGATTGCACTATCCAACTCGGATCCCAGTTCCAAACTAAGATTCGGGTCGACCTAGAGGGGCTGCTTACTGAGTATCAGGATGTGTTCGCGTGGTCACACGAGAGCATGCCAGGCATTGATCCGAGCGTAATCTATCATCGGCTCAACGTTGAACCCAACTACAAACCGGTGATACAGAAGAGAAGGGCTTTCAATCCGAAAAGATATGCTACTATAAACGAAAAGGTCCAAAAGCTTCTCAAGGCTGGATTCATCCAAGAAGTCAAATATCCCGAGCGGTTAGCCAATGTTGTTCTGGTCAAGAATGCCAACAGGAAATGGCAGGTCTGTATAGACTACACCGACCTAAACAAGGTCTGTCTGAAAGATTGCTTTTCGCTACCTCAGATGGGCCAACTTATGGATGCGACGGCCGGGCACGAGCTACTTAGCTTCATGGATGCCTATTCCGGGTATAATCAGATCAGGATGGCCAAGGAAGACCAAGCGAAAACAGCTTTCATTATTGACCAAGGGCTCTACTGCTACGTGGTAATGCCCTTCAGCCTAAAGAATGTCGAGGCAACCTATCAACGCCTAGTTAACAAGATGTTCACACGGCTGATCGGCAAAATAATGGAGGTCTATGTGGATGATATGCTGGTCAAATCTGTCAAAGCAAAGGACCACATGGCCGACCTTTGAGCAAGTTTTGACATACTCCAGGAATACGGGATGAAACTCACCTCGGACATGCACTCACCTCGGACCTAGAAGGAGGTGTAGAAACTCACCGGCATGATAGCAACTCTCTCCAGATTTGTCTCCCGAGCTACCGACAAGTGCCACCCATTGTTTAAGGCACTAAAGGGGAGGTTTGAATGGAGCAGGGAGTGTAAAGAAGCTTTCCAGAATCTAAAAAGATATTTAGCCACACCCCCGCTCTTGTCCAAACCTTTGCCCGGAGAAATATTGACTGCCTATTTGGCCGTCTAAGAAGGCCGCAAGCTCGGTTCTTGTCCGAGAAGAAGACAGAGCCCAAAAGCCGGTCTATTATATGAGTCATGCGTTTTAGGGTGCTGAGGAGAGGTATCCACCACTTGAGAAGCTGGCCTTTGCCTTGGTCACATCTGCTTGGAAGCTGCGACCCTATTTCCAAGGTCATACTATAAAAGTCCCAACCAAGTTCCCACTTCGACAGGCTCTTTAGAGCCTAGAGATATCAGGTCGGATGGCTAAGTGGTCAGTGGAACTTAGCCAATATGATGTACACTTTGTGCCGAGGACCGCCATCAGGGCTCAAGCCCTAGCAAACTTCATTGTCGAATTTACAGATGCCAAGCAAGGCACGCCGCTGGCTGAGAAAGCGCCCTTGATGGTGCCAGATACCCCTAATTGCAGTGATAGTCACGTCGCATCCAAACCAGAACAGAAACTCTTTGTGGACAAGTCTTCTTGCGTAGACGGTTCGGGCGTCGGGTTATTATTGATGAGCCCGGATGGGTATAAAGTGATCCACACACTTAGATTTGACTTCAAGGCTTTAAACAACAAAGCAGAGTACGAGGCACTCTTGGCCAGACTTTGGAATGCCAAAGATCTTGGGGTAAACCGTATCATTATCCACAGTGACTCGATGTTTGTCGTTCAACAAGTTACTGGAGTGTTCTAGGCTCGAATAGAGTCAATGGCCGCATACTTAAAAGAAGTCAAGCTGCTGCTCAGTTAATTTAAGTCCTACTTGTTCAAGCAGATCCCCAGATTGGAAAACTCAAAAGCCGACGCTCTTCCTCGGATAGCCTCGAGACTTGGTGACAATGATCTAGCTTCAGTCCCCATTGAGAGGCCGTTCGAGTCAAGCATAAATAAGGAATTGTTGAGTGTAGCCAAAAAACATACGACCACATAGATGGACCCGATCATCCAGTATCTGACCACAGTCGAATTGCCTGACGACAGAGAGGAAGCACATCGGATCCGCAATAGCTCGGCCTAGTATTCGATGATTGGTGGGAAATTATATTAGCGCGGCTACACCACTCCATGTCTTAAGTACATAGGGCCTAAGGAGGCCAAATATATAACGAAGAAGATTCACAAAGGCCTATGTGAAAATCATTATGGGGGGCGGTCTTTGGCCCAAAAATGTCTCCGGCAGGGCTACTACTAGCCGACCATGGAACAGGATTGCAAGGATTTCGCATAGAAGTGTGTCAAATGCCAGTAGTTTGCCAGGTGCCTAGACACCATGTCGAGCCACTAACCTCCATTACATCGACATGGCCCTTCGCAAGATGGGTGGTCAACTTGATCGGGCCCCTTTCGCCAGCCCGATCCCAATTCAAGTATTACATTGTGGCTATTGATTATCTCACCAAGTGGGTAGAAGTGGAGCCGTGCACCAATATGACTGAGGCAAAACGTACCAACTTCGTATGAAAAAATATCATCTGCCGGTTCAGAATCTAGCACGCTATGGTGACCGACAACGCAAAACAATTCGAAGTGGCAAGCTTGCTCCGCCTATGTGAACAGCTCGACATTAGGAAAGTTTTCTCTTCCCTGAGCTACCCACAGAGCAATGGGTAGGTGGAAGCAGTCAATAAAACAATCAAGGATAACATGAAGAAGAAGTTCGACGGCCTCAAAGGGGCATGGATTGACGAGCTCCCAAAGGTGTTCTAGGCCTACCGAACAACTACCCAGAGTGCTACCGGAAAGACACCCTTATCGCTCGTATATGGGGTGGAAGCTGTCATCCCCATCGAGGTGGGATTACCGAGCCTCAGAATTGAGCATTATAATGAAATTCGAAACACCGAGGTCATGATGTCTAAGCTCGACCTACTAGAAGAAAAGAGAAACTAGGCAACGATCCGTAATGCAGCTCGAAATCAAGTTGTTGCTCAGTACTACAATAAACGGGTCCAACCGAGAAGCTTCAAAAAAGTTGAGGATTTGGTACTTAAGAAGGTCATAGTTCCACAACCCAGGGTCGAAACATTTGGTCCAAAATGGGACAGACCGTATAAGGTCGTAGACATTATATGGCCAGGAACTTATAAGCTATCTGACATAGATGGCAACCTACTCGGTCATCCTTGGAATGCCAAGCTACTCAAAAAATTCTTTTGTTAAGCCATTGCTAGAAACACTTTTTGACCTCTAGCTACGTTCTTTTGTAACTAGACCTATTAAATATGACTGGAATGTAAATACAAAATAGCAATGAAATGTAAATTCCTACACTATTCTGCTGAGCAATTCGTGTTTAAGGAATAAATCCCAAAGAGGGGTAATGTAACTCCAGCCCGGAGGACCAGGCTACAACTCCCGAACATGGAAAGCCGTCCTACTTAACTGGGTTGGGGGACTGATCACAAATCAGCGAACCGTCTGTCGTCGTGCAGACCACTCGTGATCAAGTCACTTTAGCATAATAATTGCCCGACCACTATTAGACTTGTATAACTTGAAGTTTCCGTTAAACCATCTAACTTAAACAAGTATAGGGGCGATAGGGTAATGGGCTATCACACGCCGTTGTGCTCTGCCTAACCGAGTTAGGACACACTACTCGGATTAACTCGTTAATTGCCTAGATAAACTTGGCAAGGATGGGATTAAAAAGAGGAGCTCAGAAAACTAGTTCAGGAATGCCTTTCCTTAGGAGCATCCAACTTAGTTTGGATTCTTTAATCGACTCTGCGCTCGGAGTCTATGTTAACTCGGTGAAACAAAGGTTAAAATTGTGTTCCCGAGGATCTCTTCACTAAAATTTGAAAATATTTGTTCGAGAATGATTGCACTTGAAAAATATGAAATATAAAACATATAAAAATCCGAGAAGCAACGAACCTAGGAAGTTTTTATTAAAAAGAAAAAAAAGTGGAGAGGTACAATTAACCAGGCACCTCTCAAGCCTGGGTACAAAAGCAAAAAAAATACACATTAAGTCTAGGACCCATCCCCAGCATTGTCCTTGCCACCGCCAACACCTTGGTCATCCTCGTCATCATTGCCGTCCACTTCGACAACCTCCTCTGTTGGCTGCTAAGCTGCACCCTACTCAGGCTCGACTATAAGGGACCAGTCAAAACCTGTTGCCTCGGGATGCTGCCTGATCAGATGGTCCTAGAGGTTGGTCATTCCAAAGTAGTAGTAGTCAGTGTACTCCGGGGATGCCTTGAATTCCTCCACGGACTAGGCGAGCCGGTCAGAGAGCTCCTTCAAAAACTGCCTATTCTCTGCCTATGAGGCCTCCTGCTGACCCCTTCGTAGAATGATAGATCTCCTCGTCTCTTCGGCCTCCGCCTTCACCTAGACGGCTTCCTCCTTCACCTTCCTTGCCTCCTCCTCGGCTTGAGCAAGGGATGTCTTGATTTGATCTAGCTCGGTGATTTTCTCACTGAGCTCCTTTTCGACCCTTTTCCAGCTGAGGAAGGTCTTCTTATGCCTCTCCTTCTCGAGGTTGAATTGCTTCAACTTAGTGGCATAAGTCATGTGCACTAGGGCACTCATCTGAGAAAAATGAAACTGATCAGCCTAGAAGGCAGTAAAGAAAGAAAAGGAAAAGAAAGGAAGCAGGCAATTAAGCATTTACCTAGGCGGCTGCACGGAAGGCTGTCTCGGACAACCCTTGGAAATCCTTCCTTCTAAGGTTCCATAAAAAGTCCTCTGGAGGGACAGCATCCCTAAGGTGATCGAGGATGTGTCGGCGGTAATTTGCTCGTTTCCTCGGAGTATCCCCTAAGCAAGGCACCACAGTATGATCGATCGGAGGAGTTTCACTTGACGAAGCCTTCGTCCTCGTCGGTTGGGGTGGTTGTTCTTGGACTGTTATGGGTTGCTGCTCAGGCCGCGGTGGAATATCCGTCCTTAGGGTTCTCTTGTGCTTTTTTCTAACCACCACGGCCTTGCCCTTCCCCTTTTGAAGGCCCCCCATTAGGGCGCGCCTCTCTGCTGCAGTGCTTGGCCTCGAAGACATCTCTACAACGAAAAGTTGACAAGTCAGAACCAGGTCGGCACGTAAAAAAAAAAAACCTTGGGCTGACCTCCGATCCTGAGTTGGCGAGATGGGTATAAGAACCGAACCATATCTTCGAGGTCCTCATCTGCTACTGGTGGCGCTGCATTGAATGAGCCACTTGATGAGTCCTCAGAGCTAGACAATGGTGGCTCCCTTGTCGGCCACCTAGATCGGGAAGTGCTCGGCCCTGGGATGTCGGCGGTGCTTGGCCTCGCGATAGTCACCTGCTTAGCTGACCGAGTAGGTTGAGAGTTTGAAGGGAGATTTATTCCACTAGGTTCCCTAAACCAACCGTATAGGGAGACGATCTCCTTGTTGAGCAGAAATGATTGCTGCCTCCTCGCCTTTGGTTTTTCAAATAGGTCTTCGACCGCTTTGATGACATGGCTCGGCGCTCATGGCCTTTTGCTCCATACGTGCCCAATCTCGAAGGTTCTCGGGACATGTTGGTCTTCAGGGATGGCCTCACCAGCTCGGGCTAAGTAATTTTCCCCGAGGTAGAACCACTCATATTTCCAGAGTTTATCTGAATCGGGGTTGCCCAAGATAAAGTCCTTCTTGAAGTCAGTGACATAATACCACCTGGACTGCCGGGGAAGCTTCTTCACTTTATAGACCTGCTTAAATGCCTCCCATGGTATCTCGATATGGCGGTAGTACCTCCATAATATATATATCTCGATCAGCGACCTGTAACTATTTGGGTTAAGCTATGCCGAGCACACGTTTAGATCATTCAGTGCCCGATGAAGAAAAGGATGAAGAGGCAGGCGCAACCCAGCTAGGAAGAACTCCGCTTATAGGGTAATACACCCCTCTGGTGGAGTCAAAGGGGAGTCATCCTCCTCCAGCGCGATGAGGACGACGTCGTCTGGGATGTCAAACTCAACGAGCAGGTCCTCCAACCGAGACTTCATCATGGCGCTGTTGTATGCCACTGCTGACGTCTGCCTTGGCCTGGTAATCCTATAAGCAGTCACTCTTTAGACTCGAGTGACCCTAATTCTCTCATCCTTTGGGGGGCTCTCAGTTGGTCTTACCTCCTCGGTTCTCTGCTCCTCGTCTATGATGTCAACGGTTACCCTACCAACAACTAGGACAGGGGCCCTAAAGTCTCTACCGAGGTGCTCAAAGCATTTGTTATGGCCTCTAGCCTAGCTCGTTCTTGGGCAGTAACTCGGGATGTGCCGGCAGTTGCTACACCGATATATGGGTCCTCGCCCCTACACGGCCTTATAGGGCACTCTTCATCTAGCTGGTTAAGGAACTCTTGCTCGAGAACGGTCTGGGAGTCAACCCTCAGTATTTTGATTAACCGGTCAGCTCCATCCTGCGTTAAGGAGAAGCTCTCGATGTCGATTTCCACGGAAGGTGTATCAGCCTTAGCACTACTTTCCGACCAAAAAATATTAATATTCTGAGAATCTGATAAGTAACTCATTTTCTCCTACTCCTTAGGAAATTACCTGTTCAGGTACGAAAAAGCTTGAGACCGAAGAGTTCTCGGGCTGTTAACTATAGCTCGGCAGCTAAAACTCAAGAACAAGGGAAAATTACTTTGATTGCATGTGGAAATTGACAGAAAAAGGAAGCCTATTTATAGCCATTTCAGGTGAGAAATCTGGGCATAGAAAACAAAAAGGCGTGACCATTACAACTAATAGACGGTGCTGTTGATTGCAGACTAGCACGTGTCTCCTAAAAATCTGCACAACCTTTCACTTCTCACCGCCTTAAGACACCGCTTGACCTTCTATTTTTGAGCGTACCTCACCCACTCGGCATAGTCCACCCAGCCAGACACCGACAAGATGAACTAGGGGGCTACTGTTGAGGGTGAGCTTGGTGCCATCGTCGAGGAGCTAAACTCCAGGTGGTCAGCCAAAAAGCTGGGAAAATGGTATGAGGAGCTTATAATTGATCCCCATGACGTTGGGTGTCTAGTCCAAGGTGCTCCTCTGGGCCCCCCGGGCCGCATCTCCCTAGGCTGCCTACTCGGGCTTGGTACCAGCTTGGGTTGGATTGTTCTTCTACTAACGTAGACTGCTACTCGCCATCACTAGCTAACAAATGGCAAACAACTCACCATAGGATGGGAATTCATCCATTGATGGAAGGACATGGCACTTGTCACTTACTACCTGACACACCATGATGTGACACTCGGGTTGTGGGCAAAACCCACCTAACACCCAGTCCAAGTGGTAGCTTATAAATAGGACGCATTTATTGCATTCTAGGAAGCAAGCATCTTCCCACCTAACTGGTTCCCGACCTCTACCGAGCAATCTCTATCTTGAGCATCAGAGAGCCCCTTTCTTGTTTATTGACCATTTCTTGCCTCCAAGGCGTTCCTCCTCTTGTTGCAGGTCAACCAAATCAGGCAGAGACGAATAGGGAAGAGCTAAACACCATGCATCGCCGCACGTGGCGTTGTTCCGGCATCAAAACTCGGTAAGCATCAACAATAATATAACAAAAAAATATAACGTAAAATTTTCAAAGAGAAAAAGCTCTGATAGTATTAATAAAAATTTATTTGATATTTTTGAAGTTTTCATTAGTATTTATACCTTTTGAAATTTCAAAATAAAATTTTAAAGAAAATTTTGGTATATCAAAAAATGATAGATTAAGATAGTAGTTGTTAGGGTACGATTTAGTCAGGCCTAAATCGTTTAGTAAAGGTCCAAAATGTAAAATCCAAATTCCAGTCAGAGCAAATCGAGCCTAATAGGAGTGTTCGATTTAACACAGATTCTTATCGCATGCATCACTTGCTCATTGCTTGGTCAACTTGAGGCATCGAACGATTCGATAGTTATGGTTTGCTTGTGGTTTCTACTCATTTCATATTGTGTGAATCGACACATTTCTCATTATTGCGAATTTATTAAGTGTCGATTTGATAGAACTGATGTAGAGAATTGTTGAAAAACAAGTACGTAACAAAATTTTAAAAATTTTAAATCAGAATATTTTTCAAAACACAAGTTTTAACATGCTATATACATAAATCAATCAGATCTTACTAACTTTTGTATGTCAAAGAGCTCCTGCAATCAGTGATGAGAAGAACGTTCCAGAAAGGTCTCAACCAACCCGCCTTCTTTGCTATTCTCTCTCCGCGATAGGAGTGTGTGTGGGCACACGTCATACAGTTCTTCCCCGATGACTCTCCTTCCAACCAATTAAGAAGACCTAGAGCTAAGGTTCATGATTGTGAACAATAGCCCTTAGGGAGTTTCGAAGTTTTTCATAGTAGAGTACTCACTCTTAATTTCTCAATTAATTTGAATAACTAAGAAAACTCACTCCCTATTTATAGAGGTTGGACCCAAAGTTAGTTATTATCATATAAAGCTTCAAAAATTTGAATCTGGATCAACTTCTAATAAAATCGTGTCAAAAACGCGTAATCAGATAATTGTTGGATCAACAGGTTGAATTGATAGATCGGCCTACCAAACTTATTCCATCTGCAGGCCGAACTAGCAGATCAGCCTGCCAAACTTGTGATAATCTAATCCTTGAAAATCTTTATTTTCCACTCGAGATTCGTAGATAAAGCCTCAGTTTTAATTCAAATAACTCAATAGAGAAGTTATCTAATTAAAACAAGTATATCTGGATAATCTTAAAGAAAATAAAATATTCCCGATAATTCAACAAGTTTATCTTGAGTTAATTTACAAAATTAATTTAACCGATAAACAGACATGCATTATCTGATTTATCGAATTTCAGCCAAACTAATATTTTAACATAAGTCACTAATTTATTGAAAAAGCACGCCGTATCGTTACAAGATTTATTGTGAGCTAGCAAAAGGACCCGATGGAGCTATATAGTTCAAGCTCCGATAATTATAAAATATAATATCCCAAATACACATTTTGTAATTATCAACTCTAACGCTACTCCACTAAAAGCTTAGAGCTGCACTCCCAAACTATATAAAGATGTGATTATTTATGTTAAATTTAAAAAATAGACTGTTAATTTTAGTGTCAAGGACTAAAATTGTTAAAAAAAAAATGAAAGTTTAGAAACTAATTTTCTAAAAATTCAGAGAAAAAAATATCACTATGCTCAAAGCTAAAGAGCTAACAATGCCAATTGTCTTTAATTTTTTGAAGGAAAACTTTAACGAGGAAGAGGAAAGGTTGGCAAATCATTGCTGGGTGCTTAGCTTGGAATAAAGCCCTTAAATATCTATTTTAAGTATTAGCCACACTCTACAACATTAAAGAAAAAATACAAAACATTCTTTAATAACTATAATTACTTTTACTTTTATGATTGTTTAAAAATTAACGTGTATTCTCTTAAAAAATAAATTAATCTGTAATTTAAAAAGAAAGAAATAGATTTCGTAACAAACCAAAGTATATGCTTCTACAAGAAAGCCTACAAATAAAATGCAAAAGATTATTTGTTTTTAAACCCTTTGACTTATGTCCCTAATTCAAGTTGAACTATGATTTTTCAAAACCGTTCAACGTACATTTCGATCTATAGAAAATCATTCAAAACATCATTTTTGTCTAATCCCGTCTATAATACTTTTGGATTTGGTGATGAATTGAAAAAGAAAAATTTAATGTTAAATTATTGACTCAACGACTGACCATGAGAAATCTAAAAGGTTACCAAGAATATCCTATTAGATTACTCTTGCCATGTCGTAAATGACATCCGATAATCTACCAAAATGTTTTTCTCTTTTTTTTATATTTTTCTTGTTTGGGCTTGACATTTACTTCTTTGAAAAAAGTACAATACGTGTCTAAATTATTGTTGTGAAATTAAAATCTAACACAATATTTAAAATATCTTAAAATTGTCCTTAATGATATAATAATTATCTTAATGATATTACATATTATACTATATAATTACATATAAATAATTTTAATGATATCATTATGAGACATTTGTAGAATTTTTATAAATTAAAGTTATATTTTAATTCAATAAACGTAATTGGACCAATTATCTCATTAACCCTACTTCTTTCTCTCGAGGGAACTATACCAGCAAAAGCCCAAACTAGTCTAACAATGTCAGAAGCCTAAGGCCACATCTTCAAATACCATTTTATTTCTATCAGTCAACAAATTCAAAGGCCAACAAGCAACATAGGCTAAAATTTTGATAGATTTTTAAAAAATGTTCTCATATTCATCGTCTAAAAAAAACTTAGCATATACTTTCTCTCTCCTCCTTTTCTCTATTCGACTTCGAAATTCGAGCGATTCCGACGACGGGCGGAACTCCAACAATTACTAGCGCTGCCTTTGCTTCGGGTGACACCAACACCAAGTAGCCATGAGTGATCATATCTTGGAATATCTAGGAGTGGAAATTCATGGCCTTGATCCATTCCTTACGGCTGTAAAGGTCTCTCTTATACAGACCCTGGTCCTTCGACAGCAACAACGTTTGTGGTCGATATCACCAAATGAAGTTAGATTCTTCGATGGGCAGACGAAGCAGAAATCACCGACATTGCAGGACTCGCCGATGATCATCGTAACATAAGTAAGTTAAACGCCGATTATTAGAATGCTGAACAAAAGCAACCGAAATAGAATATTCTTGAGCAAGCTAGTTTTCCCAGGGGAGGCTCCATTATTGAAATTATCAACAGAAATTCACAAACACCAAAGCAAACTAAAAAATAAATAAATAAGTAGATGGAATTTCTCTTTTTCTATGTTTTGTATTCCTAGATCCTTAAGAGAGAGAAAAGATGAAGAGAGAGGAGCAAACGAGGGGAGAGATTGAGATTGGTTTTCTAAATTTAAGGGTGTTTTAGGTACTTTACCTATTCGTAAATACTGAATTTACTTTAATATGCTATTTACTTTGAAAATTTTTAGTCTGTTTATGAAAAATAATAGCAGATTCTGTCCCAAATCACTCCTCCATTTTCAAGCTTCAAAAGTTGACCAAGAACATATGTGGACATAAGGGAGAGAGGCTTGCAACCCAATACAATAGACTCACAGTCGATTCGTATAAGATAGAGCTCGTCGTGGATGTGTTGGCTCTCGGCGCCGTTGTCATCGTAGTCGGTGGCTATCTCTTATGGAGTGGGCGAAGAAGAATTAAGAAATAAAAAATGCTTTTAAGAAAACAGGGTGACTGATAATTGTTTTTAAAAAAGATATGCTTTTTTTTTTCATTTTTGTTATTTATAACAATTTCTGTTGCTTATTACAACACTTATCCTCCACACCTTCTTTACACTTGGGACTACTTTTCGATCAATTTTTTTTTAACCGCGTAGTATTTTAACCTCTACCTCTAAAAAAGGGGTTAGTCCTACCTAAATCCCACAAACAAATAAGATTGCTCCTTTTTGATACTACAACCCCTTTACACTCTAAGTGAGCCCTTATCGAAATAGTATTATGAAAAGCCCTTTGACCTTGCTAAAAATGTATGAACTTTTATGAACGTTTAAGTTGACATGTGAGTTTTAGAATCAATACGTGAACATTCTATTAGTTGAAATAAAAAATGACGAATTAGAAATGATGGTAGTAGGATTGTACACAAAAACTGAAAAATCGAAACCGATTGAAACCGCCCGAATAACCGCCCAACAAAAGATCGAAAAGATCGGTTTTGTGGAAACCGAACAAGTTCGGTTCGGTTAACCAAATCGTACACTATTGGACTATTCAGTTTCGGTTTGAAAATTTTCGTTCGGTTCGGTTCGGTTGGAAAATTTCGGTTCGATTTGCAAATTTGGTCTATGTGACCTATTATGCTTAATTTGCTTATGCTTTTCTCAAAAGGTTATTAGGTGTTTCTTTTTTATACTTTAAAGTAAAGTTTGTTAGTCTCATGAAAATTGAAAACAATTTAAAAAACTCAAATAAATATAATATATATATATATATATCATTCTTAAATATTTTTAATGATTTCAACCTAAGTGCTATGACAGATTGTAAATGTCAATTGTCATTATAGTAATTTTTTTTAAGCACTATTTCAAAAAGAACCTAAACAACACACAATACATTGTCTTATTTTAGCAATTTTTTTACAAAAAAAAATAAAATAAAATGTGGTAAACTGATAGTATGCTTCTTGTATACCATTAGATTACCACCTGCTGAAAATCGAACCGAATTGACAATGGAAACCGACTATGCATGGTCGGTTAACCGACCGAATCTTCTTGGTATTCGGTGCGGTTTCGGTTTTTGAATTCTAAAAACCGACAGTTATGGTTCGGTAACCGAACCGACCAAAACCGATGTTAACTGACCGAAGAACACCCCTAGATGGTAGATAACATTGCTTTCCCAAAATTGAAAAACTGTCCTTATATTGAGTTGAATTACGTAAACGAATGAGAATTTGATGCAATGTTATCTTGCATCGAGTGCTTTACGGCCCAAATGGAGAATCTTGGATGACATTTTGTGGCCCAAATGGCACATTCTAAAAGTTCATCATTTAATGTGCATTCACCTTTTGCATCTACTTTATTAAATCAAGCACTGAACGTCATGTGCATTTGGGATATTGCTGTGAATTTTGGTTAATAAATTTTGAAGCCTAAAAGCATGCCAAAGAATTTTAAGAATGGGGTAGTTTAGGTAGCTAGGCACATGCATTTGGGATACCGCTAAGTCCATGTATACTCTTGTAATCCTCATTTAAGAGTGGTTCTGAATGGAAATTTCATAGAAAATTTTCTCTAGAGAGGGAAACTCTACAGTGAAATTCTATTATTGACCCTCATACATCCGACCTTTGCAAGGGATGTGTGCTGAAAATAAGGGTGTTTGAAGACTTCCTCTGCAAAATATAATAAAGTTGGCTGCAGCAACTCCACCTATATCTGGCTGCCTCATTTATTCAAATAAAATGCTCACTTTGGGCTGCCAAATGAATCCAAGTTTTTTGGATTCTATACACCGTATCATAACATGATGTTTTTCGATCTGAAAGCTACCCAGACTGGTCCCTGAGTGAGAATTTTCCAGCTTTCATCATGAGTATCACAATTCAATACATTGGCAGAGGAAAAAAATAGATATTTATTTGAATTCAATGCTTTCTTCCTTTTAATTAAAATGATGTATTCCTACTTTGTACCTACGCCAACTCGAATATGAATACAATGTTGAATAGTACTCTTGGTGGTTGGTGATTATTGCCAGTCACACCGTTCATTCTAGTCATTGTCATCAGCCAAACCATGCATGCTCCTTTTCTCTTTGAGTGATTCTATTCGAACCGACTAAGTTGACTTGACCTCCTCATTGTTTGTGAGAGTGCACAACCCAACTAACCTCGTTGGGATACATGAACTTTTTTTTTTTTTGATAGGATATTTTTATGCCGATACTAAAAAGGTAACCTAAGCAGGTATTTGTAATGTAGCGCATGTTTATGCCCGTAAAGACATGTGGTCGACAGCCCGAGCTCGACGCCAGATGGAGGAAGTTACCTGATTTTGCTGATTTTGGCTTATTTTCAAAATTTATTTTTTTTTTATTATCAGATGGACTTCAGTTGTGAATTTTATGATTATCTTCTACTTTTCTTTTATTTATTTTATGCATTTGAAACCTATAAATAGGCTTCAATAAATTGTTATTTAGATTATTTAGAGTTATTATTAATAAAAGCTTAGTGAAGTTTTCTCTTCTCTTTTTCTTCCGGTCTTTTCAATATTTAGTGGAATCAAAAAGTGATTGGTCTTTATTTTCTTGGGTATTTTCCTATTTTTTGTTATACGCTTCCGTCATGTCAATTTGATTTTTAATTATTAGAACTATAAAAAAAGATAATTTTAACTTGATCTAATGATTTGAAAAAGTACATTAACAATGAGAATACTACCAGAGAAATACCCTTCTTTAAAATAATATTCTACCCATGTAGCTCCTTGGTAATTATTGATTAAAAAAATGTTATATAATCTATTAGAGAAATATACTTGATGGTACATTAAAATTTTATTGTTTGCCCAACGAGCCTATATATATATATATATATGAACTTGTTGAGATTTGTTTTTTCTTGACCCCTTATCTTTGTTTTTTTTTTTTTTTTTTTACATTTAAAAAAAGAGAAACTTTTTAATAGTTCTCCCTTGCTGACATTTATATTAATGACGAATAGCAATACTACTTTTATTTGTTAATTATAAGTCATACCTTTAGTGTTGGAGTCACCGTTATCGTCACTGAGTCCTACGGTTCATCGTTCATATGGTTGATTTATAGAGTGTTTGAAAAGTTTGGTTAGAACTATAATTGTGGTTCAAAATACTATAGTATATGAGAACTTCATATTGTAACAATTTTGTCTTTTACTTTAGTTATAAGTCATACCTTTAGTGTTGGAGTCACCGTTATCGTCACTAAGTCCTACGGTTCATCGTTCATATGGTTGATTTATAGAGTGTTTGGAAAGTTTGGTTAGAACTATAATTGTGGTTCAAAATACTATAGTATATGAGAGCTTCATATTGTAACAATTATTTGTCTTTTACTGTAGCATGTGAGAGCTTTACACTATTTAGTAACTACAACCATAATTCTAACCACAATGGCCAAACACCTTAAGAATTTTGTTTAGAATAAAGTAAAATTGGAGTTTTGGAGTTAGTTTTCTTCTTTATTTATTTATTTATTTTTCTTTCTCTTTTTTTTTTTTTTTTGGAATTTTAGATGAGAGGATTTAAATTCTTTACCTTTAGGTGGAATTGGGTATAGTTTTAGCTGGACTACACTTGCAACACTTTCTTTAACTTTTGTTACTGAAGTTTCTTTTATCTTTTTTGTTATAGAAAAAGTTTTCCTCCTTATCTTTTCTCTCATCGTCCTTCTCCAAATTCAAAGGATTTGAATTCTTTAATTTTAGGTTAAATCGGGTATTGTTTTAGTGCTGGGTTATGACCACCTTCTTTGACTTTGTTACCGAATTTTTTTATCTTTTTTTTTTGTTGTAGAAAAAGTTTTCTTTCTTATCTTTTCTCTTATAACATGCTTTTTCAAATTCAAAGGATTCGAATTCTTTCACTTTAGGTGAAATCAGATATAATTTTAGTATTGGGTATACTTATAACCACCTTCTCTAATTTTTATTGCCGAAGTTTTTTTTTTTTTTTTTTTATCTTTTTTTGTTATAGAAAAAGTTTTTTTCCATATCTTTTCTCTTATGACATGCTTCCTATATCCAAATGGAGTTTTGGTGAACACTATCACTACTATAGGGAAGAAAAGTCTACTAATAAAGGAGATAAATAATTTCTTCCCACTAGATTCAGAGGGAAAAAAAACAAACAAACAAAAACACTAACTTTCCACTCAAACAGCAGTTGGTAACAACAAGAAAGAAGGTCCTTAATTGCCGAAGGAAAAAAAAAGCAGAAAAAGAAAGAAGGGGATCCAGCCACTAGGCAATTGCGTCTCCTATATATATTACTTTCAACTCACCTTTGCTGGTAGTGGCAGTGGAGTAGTAATAGAAAAAGAAAGAATCGATGAAAAAGAAAAAGAAAAAGAAAAAGGTGAAGATACGATAAATATACTCTTAATTAAACCTAATTTGTTTATAAAAATATATATGTATTTTTTATAAAAACTTTTTAAAAGATATTCCAAAATTTAAAAAATCATAACACTTGAGATCGGTTTGTGAAATTTGATTTTTTTAATATTTTTTATGTTTTAATATATAAAAGAATTTTCATAACTATTTAAGAGTAGTTATATTATTTTGTCAAATTTTTTCTATTCATTGGGATGAAACTGAAATAAATTTTTAAAAATTAAAGGATACTTTTGTAATTTTAAAAAACAAACGGACAAATTAGGAAATAGTTAAAGCTAAGAAATACAATTATGTAATTTACCGTAAAGTTTAATAGGACTCGTTGCTAATGTAACACCTGCCATTTTATGTTGTAATGATCGATACTTGTAATTTAACGGTGTAATGTGATTTCATAGAAATAATGTTATTAACTATTTATTTTAAGAATTTTGACAGGTAACAGTCACTTAAAATTGATATGCTTGGGATGTTTATGTCATTTATGTTGAAGCACAGTAAATAATTAATGTTTTATTTCTATGCTTGAAAATATAGTACTTAGGCAGTTCGATGGATTTCATCAGCACGCCCAATTTCCATAGCTTCGGCAAGCCGATCCTAAAAGTTTAGTAGGTCGAAAGCTACAATTGAGCTACTAGCAGAAAACACAGTTATAATGTGAATTATAATATTATATGATACATTTTATGATGTTGTCATGTATTCAAGGATGAATGAATTGTTTGCATGCAATGACTAAATATACTTAGTGCACTTGTATGTAAATTTCCACTAAGTAAGAATTGATTACACAATAAAATATCGTCATATGCATTGAATAGCATACATTAATACATGTTATATATTAATATACATATGTTGTGTGTGTGGTCAAAGTTGCCGTGCAACAAATGGTAAGCATAGTATATATTATATATGCGGTAATTAAATACTATTAGATATTATATGATAGTATATGATGATGGTGATGGCAACTAGCAACTAGGATATGTAAGTGTTGGCTTAATAACGTGTTGTCTAATTTTGACCTGTTGGCATACTAATATCCATTTTCCTTTGAATCTTTGTAAGAATAAGATTCTTCATCCTTATGACTTTTGACTCCCATGTTGTGATCTACCCAACATATATGCCGATATGGTTTCATTATTTTGGTACTGATAAACTATTTAAATATATATAAGTATATATACAAATGTTCACATAGATCCTAGGATATGTATATTTAACTATACTTTATTTGAATAGTTTATCATAAAATAATGATGACAAGGGTAAAAGTAACAACATCTGTGACGTCCTTAAGGGGGTGTTATAAGCTTTGGTATCAAAACAGAATTCTATTTTCAATTCACATTGCCACACGTCAGTTTAAGTCCTTCAAGTAAGTATGTTTTAAGTTAAATGATATGGATGTAAGTTAAACGATAAGTGTAAGACTTAGATGTATAATGACTAATACTTTAGTGCATAAAGTTAGTAGTGAGATCCTGTCTCATACCTAGAATTGGAAGTTCATTCCCAGCTTAAAAATCTTTTAGGCGATTAAAGATGCAAAATCATAGAAGGACTCAAAATCGAGCTCAAACAGCTGCTGGAAATGACAATCCAGCTGACGCAAGACTGATGATGATGATTGCTTAACTGCAAAGGTAACTTCAAGAGCAAAGAAGAAAGATTGGGGAACTCAGAGCTAGTAGCCAAGGAGGCTAAAGACAAGGTGAAAACATGCCACCTCCTTCCCAGCCGCAAAGAGAGGAAATCCCAATTCTTGCACCAGAAGTAAGATCTGTTTATCAAGAGCCCTTATTGGTTAGATGGAAACGTGTTAAGCCAATCGACTTTGAAGATTCTAAGGATCCCTGGACACTCAATTATGGTTGAAGACTATCGAAGCCACTCTAAAGCTCATGGGTTTTACTGATAATGAGAAGGTTCTCTATGCTTCATGATGCTTAACCATAGAAGCCATAATCTAGTGGGATGGAATCAAACAGAGCAAGAATGTAGGCGAGATGACATAGGTTGATTTTTTTCATGAATTCAACACAAAGTTGTTCCATATGAACATGACTTGGAAACATTACAATGAATTCGAGAACCTATGCCAAGGAGATATGTTAGTTAACGAAGTGGTTGCTAAGTTCGTTCAGGTGGCATATCTTTGCCTAGGAATGGTCAACGATGAAGGTGAAAAGGTTAGAAGGTTGATCAGAGTTCTCAGACCAAAAATTGCAGCAATTGTTGATGGGGCAAGTCCACCTAGGAAACAAGAACAAGTTGTCTTGAGGGCACAACAAGCTGAATTACACTTGTCAAAGTTAAGGAGAAACCAACCTTAGCCAAGTCATTCGGCGAATAATACAAACACTCAGAACTGACCCCAAGGCAAAAATAACAACAACAACTAGAACTTGAGGAACAATAAGAGAAAAGGCAATTTCTAAAACCAGCAGGGTCAAAACAACAAGAAACCTAGTGGTGGCCAGCATCACAATAACAATAAGTAGAGGCAACCATGTGTCAAGTGTAGAAAGCAACATCCAAGTGAATGTCATCTAGGAACCAACCAATGCTTTTTTTGCAGACGTGAGGGTCACTGTGCCATGAACTGCCCTAAACAATCCAATGCTTAAAGTCAACAAAGAACCCCTTATGCACAGCTTCACCATATGCAGGCCACTTTGGAAGGACCATTGATAAACTGAGGAAGACTTGAAGCCCCACCTACCAATGTTCGCATTTATGCAATGACGAAGGAATAGGTGGTAGCTGAAACCTCTAATGTTGTCACATGTCACATCTCAAGCCTTTCTTTTAATGCATATGCTCTCTTTGATAAGGGTGCCACACATTCATTTGTATCCTCATCTTTTGCAAAAAAGTTAGGAGAACACCTAGAACCTGTGAGATACGGATTTACTACGACACTACCCTCTGGGGAAGTGATTATGTCTATGCATTATTTGCATATAGTTCCTTTGTGGATTTCCAAAAGAAAACTACTTGTCGATCTTATTGTGATCGATATGTATGACTATGATATGATTCTTGAGATGGATTTCCTAAGTAAGTATAATGCTTCTATCAAATGCTGAAGACAAAAGGTGATGTTCCATCCGAAAGGTAAAGAAAGAATTATGTTCATGGGTGAGTCAAGGAAGAAGCCAAACATGTTTTTGTCAGTTGTGAAAGCAAGAAAGATGTTAGCGAGTGGCTGCATGGGTTATTGGGCAAACATCATATATAAAAGTCTAGAAGAAAAGACAAAGATTGAAGATGTTATGATGGTTTAAGAATTCCCAGAGGTATTTCTAGATGACATGACAAGTTTACCTCTGGATAAAGAAATCAAATTTGAGATTAAGCTCGCTCCAGGCATTGATTTGATTTCTAAGATGCCATACCGAATGGCTCCAGGAGAATTGAAGAAGTTACATACTCAATTAAAGGAACTTCTTGATAAAGGTTTCATCCGACCAAGTCATTCACCATGGGGAGCACCAGTTTTGTTTGTAAAGAAGAAAGATGGCTACATGAGACTTTGCTTCAACTACTAAGAGCTGAACACAATGCCAATCAAGAACAAGTTCCCATTGCCTCGAATCGATGATTTATTTGATCAACTTAAGGGTGTATTTATGTTGTCAAAGATTGATTTGTGATCGAGATATCATCAGTTGAAGATTAAAGAAGGAAACATTCCTAAGATAACTTTTAGATCAAGGTATGGTCACTATGAATTTGTGGTTATGACTTTTAGTTTAACAAATGCACTTGCTACTGTTGTGGACCTGATGAATTGGGTATTCAAGGATTATCACGATAAATTTGTCATAGTATTCATCGATGATATTCTTGTGTATTTGAAAAGTTGAGAAGAGCATACTGATCACTTGAGGATTGTGCTAGAAATCCTAAAGAGACATAAGTTGTATGAAAAGTTCTCTAAATGTGAATTTTGGCTCGATAGTGTATCTTTCTTGGGTCATATCATTTCAAAGGATGGAATAATGGTGGATCCTACTAAAGTCAAAGCTGTTCTTAACTAGAAGTAACCAAAAAATGCAAGTGAGATTAGAAGCTTCTTGGTATTGGCTAGTTATTATCGGAAGTTTGTGGAAGATTTCTCTAGTATAGCAATGGTTCTCACAAATCTGACTTGCAAAGGAAAGAAGTTCAAATGGATGGATCAGTGTGAGAAGAGCTTTTAGGAATTGAAGAAAAGGTTGACTACAGCTCTAGTCTTGGCTATTCCTGAAGGGAATGATGGATTTGTAATTTAAAGTGATGCTTCTAAGATAGGCCTTGGTATTGTATTGATGCAGAATGATAGAGTAATTGCCTATGCATCGAGACAGCTAAAAGATTACGAAAAGAATTACCCCACTCTTGACCTCGAGTTGGCAACCATGGTTTTTGCACTAAAGATTTGGAGGCATTACTTATATGGAGTTCAATGTAAGATATTCACTAACCAACAAAGTTTAAAGTACTTCTTCACTCAGAAGGACCTGAACATGAGACAGCATAGATGGTTAGAGCTGGTGAAGGATTATGATTGTGAAATCCTTTATCACCCAAGAAACGTTAATCGGGTGGCTGATGCTTTAAGTAGGAAGACAGTTGCAACATTAATGTCTTTGCAAACGATGTCTCAGCCTTTGAGAAAAGAAATTCTAGACTTTGGTTTAGAAATTATAATGGAATAGCTTTCCACATTGACTTTTGCTCCATCACTGTTTGATGAGATTAGATGTAAACAAGACAAAGATGTAAGTTTAACGAGAATCAAGCAGGAAATCAAAGAAGAAAGATGTGAAGAGTTTCATGTTGCTAATGATAGAACTCTATACCTCAAGAATCACTTAAATGTTCCCAACATTGATTGTCTAAAGGAAAGGATATTAGCGAAAATTCATGACACTCCTTACTCAATTCATCCAGGCACAACAAAGATGTATAATGATCTAAGGGATAGTTTTTGGTGGTTTGGAATGAAGCATGATGTTGCAATGTATGTAAAGAAGTGTTTGACATGTCAAAAAGTCAAAGCTGAATACAAAAGACCTAGCGACGATTTACAGTCGATTTAGATACTGGAATGGAAATGGGAGGAGATTGCAATGGATTTCATCACCAGTTTGCCAAGAACTATGAATAGATTTGATGCCATTTGGGTGGTTATTGACTGATTGACAAAGACAACACACTTCATTCCCATCAAGATCAATTACTCTATGGAGCGGTTAGAGGAACTTTATGTCAAAGAAATAATGAGACTGCATGGAATTCCTAAGTCTATCATCTCTAATCGTGATGGTAGGTTCATGTCTAAGTTATGGAAAAGTATACAAACTGTGATGGGAACTAAGTTGCACTTCAACATAACTTTTCATCCTGAGATTGATGGCCAAATGGAGAGGATGAATTTAATTTTAGAAGATATGCTTCGTGCCTGTATACTTGATTATAAGACAAGCTAGTGTAAAAGTTACTGTTAGCGGAATTCACTTATAACAATAGCTATCAGGCGACGGTTGGAATGGCACCTTATGAGGCCCTATATGGATGAAAATGTAGGTCGCCTATATGTTGGCATGATGCTGGTGAATAGAAAATGATGGAAAGTGATGACAATGACAATACTGATTTTGTCAATGAGACTTCTAAGATGATAAAGTTAATATGAAAGAGAATTAAAAACCGTTCAAAGTCGTTAAAAGTGCTATGCTGATAAAAGAAAAAGACCCTTGGAATTTGCTATAGGCAATTTTGTGTTTCTAAAAGTTGCACCAATGAAAGAAGTCATAAAGTTTGGAAAGAAAGGCAAGTTGAACCCGAGGTTTGTCGGACCTTATGAGATTGTGAAGCGAGTTGGCAAGGTGGCTTATCAGTTGAGTTTACCATCAGATATGTCATTTGTTCATGACGTGTTTCATGTTTCGATGCTTAAAAAGTATGTTCTAGACCCCTACACACGTGATCAAGCCACAGATAATTGAAATAGGAGAAGATTTTAGTTATAAAGAAAAGCCAATTGTGATTTTAGATCAAAGAACTAAAATCTTGCGGAATAAAGAAATTCCTTTGGTTAAGGTTTTATGGTGAAATTAACAAGTAAAGGAAGCTACGTAGGAATGTGAAGATGAAATGAGAGCCACGTATCCGCAGTTGTTTTGAGTTTCGAGGACAAAACTCTTATAAGGTGGGGAGAATTGTAACACCTGTCATTTTATGTTGTAATGATCGATACTTGTAATTTAATAGTGTTATGTGATTTTTCATAGAAATAATGTTACTAGCCATTTGTTTTAAGCATTTTGATAGGTGACGGTCACATATAATTGATGTGCTCGGGATGTTCATGTCGTTTATGATGCAATCACAGTAAATAATTAATGTTAATCCTATGCCTAAGAATATGGTACTTTGGCAGTTCGATGGATTTTATCGGCACACTAAATTTCCACAGCTTCGGCAAGCCGATCTTTAAAGTTTGGCAAGTCGACAGCTACAATCGAGCTACTACCAGAAAACACAGTTATAATGTGAATTATAATATTATATGATACATTTTATGATGTTGCCATGTATCCAAGGATGAACGAATTGTTTGTATGCAATGATTAAATATACTTTGTGCACTTGTATGTAAATTTCCACTAAGAAAGAATTGATTACATAATAATGTCATATGCATTGTATAGCATACATTAATACATGTTATATATTAACATACGTATGTTGTGTGTGTGGTCAAATTTGCTGTGCAACAAATGGTGAGCATAATGTATATACATACCAATATATTATACATGTGGTAATTAAATACTATTAGATATTAGATGATAGTATATGATGATGGTGATGGCAACTATTAACTAGGATATGTGAGTGTTGGCTTAATAACATGTTGTCTAATTTTGACTTGTTGGCATACTAATATCCATTTTTCTTTGAATCTTTGTAAGAATAAGATTCTTCATCTTTATGACTTTTGACTCTCATGTTGTGATCAACCTAAGATGACAATTATTCAAGTAAGTTGGCATGAAATGTTGAATTTCAATGCTTGCCTTAGAAGGTTGGATCCGGATTTCAAGTTTTGAAACCAAAGCTATATTTTATTCCTTAGTTGCCTTATTTGGAAAATTATTACATTATAGGATTCTTTTCTTAAAATAATGTTTCATGATAAGATGTAGTGGTTAAGTGGTTGAATTATTTGGTAAGGCAAAACATGATTCAATAATGCATTATCTTTATGTTGTCCACTTAATCATAGACTCCCTCTTCAATTTATTTACCCCTCTCCCATGGATTCCCTTCCCCTATTCTAGAAATTTTCTGCTTCTCATAGAGAAAACCAAACAAACTCATCCAAACTCCTCCATTCTTCACTTCTCCTTCTCACAACTCTTTCAACCTAAAGTGTCCACATTTTCTTCATCTTCTTCTCTTCCATGTTTGCTGCAAGAACATGGAGAACATCAAGGAAACTTAAAGCTTTCTTTTCGTCAAATTCAATGGAAACTAGAGGAGCTCTATCTTCAAGTAAGTTTTCATTCTGGATATAACCTACACCTATAGGATTCATGACATTCTGACTTCCATAACTTTCTCTACAAGTGTCCATTTCCTATGAAATTTTAGTCTGATATTTATGTATATGTTAGATGATGTTGCTGAAAGTTTCATGTCATTTGGAATTTTTTATTCTAAGATATTAAATCTTCACTCTTTGCCACTCATAGTCAAGTTACTGTTTATCGATAAAATTTTACAAAGACATAGTCTATGTTCAAGAGGCAAACGAATTGTGACTTTTATGAAATTTTGCAGAAATATTCACTTATGTGTTAGGTTATGATCTACAAAATTTCATGGTATTTTGATGGATATTTTATGAGTTATTGAACATTCATTAAACTAGGTTTTTATGGCTATCAAACTTGTAATTCTTTACTCCTTGTTTTAATGACCTTTGAATATAGTTAAATGGATTTATTTGACAACGAAACTTTTTGGGATCTTATAATTAGGTGTTTAAAGATTTCCATAAAAATTTTAAGGTCAAAATAATTTTAATTCTATTTTTCTTAAAATGTTAATCAAAGGGCGTTCATTGCCTTATATATGTAAAGTTAGTTTTACCACTGATTTTAAATGTATGTTTTGAATTGCACCAAATTTATTTGAACCTAAATTTTGACTATGTTATCGTTTATGTGTCTAATATATGTAGTAATTTTTATAAATTATTTTATGTCTTAAATAATTTAATATATAGATTTTAGTTAGGGTTGCTCTATGTCCCGTTATTGCTGGCAGATTTGATGATACTAAACATGTGATTTCTTTTAAGTACCAAATGAAATTTTTATGACCAACGAAAATGTATATATGTTAACTTTATCACTGTAAAGTTTCATTTTTTAATTGTTTGTCTATTGTAAGATATAGAGCTTTGAACGTTTAAAGGTCAGGCGGATTTTTTACTATGGGTAGATTTTATGTTAATAAGTATGACATGAAAAATGGTACTGAATGTTGATATGATGATGAATATTAATTCCATGTGTATATGAATGATTGACATGAACACTCTAAGAAGTGAGCACATCGAGACCCGTGGCAACATCATTTAAAATTAAGGTTTAGTAAGCAAGCTAGTCAAGTAAGTACATGCTTACATGTAACATGATGAAGTTTATGAAAAGTTTTGAGAATATGTTTTATGACAATTTTATCATGAAAGCTTTTACATATTACAAGAAGGTTTAATGCACCTTTTGATGAGGAGGTATGTCAAAGCTTGAAAGTATGTATATATATATATATGTATATATGTATCACTTAATTAAGTGTTACACACCCAATGTTATGTTATGATGTTGTCCAAAGTTTGATTTATCATGTTTGGTTTGAGATTAACTACCTCTCTCCTCTCATGATGGCACGCCTATGATGATGTAAATGGTGCAACACTTGGGCCCCTAAAGATAAAATGAATGAAGTTTTAATATAAGAATTTTTAAATGAAAGATATGTTCTATATGAACTTGTGCCATGTGCACTATTAGGATTATAATGATTATGATGATGATGTAATGATTTTCATGAAATTTTTTATGTTGTGAGATAGGAAAGTGTACTTACTAAGCTTTTGCTTACTAGTTTTACATCATGTTGCAGACAAAGGTAAAAGAATCACGGAATAGGCAGAGGACAAGTATGGGCGTGTGTGCTAGGAATGATGGATTGGACAATGGAAGAACACCATGAAAGAAATTATTTTCTTGAATAATGTTTTTATTATTGTATGTTATTTTTTCCGCACTAAGTTATCTTAAGACTTGTATTAATTTCCTTTGGTTTCTAGCAGCAGATCGGCCTACCGATTATTATTGGTAAGATTGCCAATGTCACAATCGGCTTTCCAATTGCCTTGCTTTGGCCTGCCGATCTGGGTATTTAAAAACACTGATTTTGTAGAGCCTTTGCTGGCCTGTCAATAGTTGAAGTTTGGACTACTGATTATGTTCGGCCTGCCGGTGTCTAAAGTTTGACCTACCAAACTGGAAAAGCAAATTTGAGAAGTTGTTTTAATTCTTATTTAAATTATGGTTTCATTATTTTGGTATTGATAAACTATTTAAATATATGTAAGTATATAATAAAAATGTATGCATGGATTCTGGGATATATATATTTAACTATACTTTTTTTGAATAGTTTATCATAAATAATGATAACAAGAGTAAAAGTAACAACATCTGCGACATCCTTAAGGGGGCGTTACAGCTGAATCTATGCTTTGAACTTGTAATTAGGATGTGACTTGGGGTGGTACGACAATTTGCATTGGAATCATGATTGTTGCATTAAATCACAAATCATTAATCATCCAAAACAAACAAAAAGAAAATCACTATTTATAAAGTATAAGATCTTGGTCCCAGGAATTCTTACTATTTCTTAACATTTGTAACAAATTGGCATGCTTATCATTTTTCTTCTTATCCTAAAATATTTGAACAACATAATCCTCTCCTTGAGTTTTCCACAGATGATTTTTGTATTAGATTATTATATCAGTATTTTTTCTTTTTTATTTTTAGGTGAAGGAATAACAAAAAATAGTTTAGCACCTAATAGGAAATAAATAATATTGGTTCCTATGCTAGTTGACATTTTTAAATGTTGTTGAAGATTGTTAATTTGATATAGACATAGTAATCTTAATTAGAGTTCTTAATGGATTGGCAATCAACACTAATCATTAAAAAATTAATGCATGAATTTTGTTTGTCCTAAACAGATGGTGAGTTATTTTCAATGCAACTTCCTTAAAAAAATAATAATAATAACTAAGTGCTTGTTTGGCTGCTTGCTCCAAACTGATCGGTTTGGTTTAAACTAAGAACTCTTGCTTGGCCCACCCTCGGTCCAAACCTAGCAAGAGCCCAGCAGTTTTCTTCTCAGTTCTAACCTCTCCCCTTCTTATCAGTTCAGCACCTCCCCATTCATCTTCTTACTTTTAACCTAGCAATCATCTTTGGTTTACCCTTCTCTCATCTTCTTAGTTCAACGTCTCCATATTTTCACTTCTAACCCTAGCAATCATCTCCTCGGTTCCCCATTCTCACTCTTCTCAGTTTAGCTCCTCTATCCTTTCTTCTAGGTTCTAACCCTAAGATTCATCTCTCCACATAGATAGATCTCTAGCTTCTCTCCATTCGTCTGCCTCAAAGAAAAGAAACGTCCCTCGTGACAAAACACATTTGGTATTGCTATTGTGACCCTATTTCTTCCCCATCCTTTAGTTCAACCCTCTCTAAGTTCTACCCCTTTCTCTGATTTTTTTTTTTTTTGGTTGATCTTCTCCTAAGAAAAAAACCCCTCTTTAAGTTCTACTTGTTTTGTTGATTTTTTGGTTTCATCTTGCCCAAAGACAAAAACCCCTCCCTAAGCTTTACCCTACATCTTTGATTTATTTCGTCCACAACACGGTGCCCTTTTTACGGCCTCATCCTTGAGCATCTAGAACTATTACTCCTTCATTACTGGAACCCTCAGCATGTAAATGCCGACCCAAAAAAACCTCCGACGGCATTCTAAAGCAGCATTTTAAGTCGAGAAAAATCTCCTCCTTGTTATGGCAGAAGAAAACACTCTATTGGTGAAAAAACACCAACACTAATTTTGGGTTGCTAAAGGAGTCCTTCCTCTCCTCCACTTGTTCAAATTTGGTACTTTTTATTTTAAAGCAATTAAATTTTGATTTCTATACCTAGCTCTTGTTGTTATTGATGTTTTTAATGTTCCTATGGCCAATGTTTTTGATTTGCTATTTTGATCTACTCATTGTTTTTTCAATGTATTGTCTCATTTATGCTCATTTTAAGGATCTGTGAACATTGCCATTTTGTTGCCATTTGTTGCCGATTGTGCTCATTTTGATGATCTCTATACATTATCGGTTTGTTACCATGAGGCCACATTTCTGCTCATTTTCTTGATCCGTTGAGTATGTATCTAATTTCTTATTTTGATCTGCTCACTGTGTTTTCAATGTATCATCTCGTTTTTTCTCATTTTGATGATCTATGAACATTACCATTTTGTTGCCATTTGTTATCGTTTCTGCTCATTTTGGTGATCTCTAAACATTGTCGTTTTGTTGCCACAAGGCCTCATTTCTACTCATTTTATTTATCCATCGAGTGTGTTGTTTTTGTTGACATTAGGCCTCGTCTTTGCTCATTTTCTTCATTTGTCAAGTGTGTATTTGATTTCCTGTTTTGATTTGCTCATTATGTTTTCAATGTATCGTCTCGTTTCTGCTAATTTTGATGATCTGTGAACATTGTTATTTTGTTGCCATATGTTGTCATTTCTGCTCATTTTGGTGATCTCTAAACATTATCGTTTTGTTGCCATTAGGCCTCGTTTTAGCTAGTTTTTTCGATCCATTGAGTGTGCCGTTTTGTTGACACTAGGCCTCGTTTCTGCTTTTGTTACCTTCCTCCTAAATTTAGTGTTCTGTGAAAACTATTTCTTTGTTCTTAGAGCATTGTCATCTTTGTTATCGTGTGTGTTTGTGGAGGTAACAAAACTATTTCTTCCTCCTAAATTTACCAGCCTTTTTGATTTTGTTTTGCAAAGCTTCATTATTAATTCATGCCCCATTAAATTGTCATAACCCAATTGGCATTTCTTGTAGTTGTCATTTTAATGACATTTCATGTTGTAACCTTTAAGCCCACTTCTATCATTTTGAGAAATGTCCTGCTTTGGATGTGTGGCTACCACAAAAAGGTTTTAAAAATGTTATAGGTAACAATAACATGCTATGATGAATATTGGCATTTTGAGTTAAATTGGTTGCTGCTTGTTAAATGTGTCCCTAGGCGCTATATTGCCGATTTATAGTTGGTCTATAGGAAGGTCTTGCTTTATTCCTTTCTGAGAATGTAGGTTCCCTATGTTCATGATCTCTTTATGACCAATGATGTTGTCCATGGTAGCATCTGGTGCAAAGAGTACACGAGCGCAAATGATGTGTGCTTATAGTTATGCTTCCGAGCCTGTGAAATTTTTCTCTCTTTAAGTTTAACTTTTTTCTAAACTATAACATGTTATAACTTGTTTGACATACAAAGTAATTTCTTATCATATAAAAGGAAATACCTAGGAGCAAACAAGACTCCATTACTTGGACTAAGGAGAGGACCAAATTATTGATTGGACTCCAATATGACCTTGTAAAATAGATTGGAGAATGTAAACTGAATAGAAACTTTGTGAGACTTAGGCAGCCTATTTGACAATACAGTTCAATTATCCTGTTATTCCAACCCAAATTAAACATAAAAGGAGAATAGGCAGAAAAAATGAGCTTTTTTTAAAGACTTTAGATGGTGCGACAAGGTTAGGGGCCAACCCTAAGAGTGGGGAGTTTGATTCTCTAAAAAATATTGTCTTGATCTCATTAAGGTAATTAGAGCATGCTTTGTTAGAATGACAGCTAATTAGTTTACAAACATCTATACTGGTTTTATTTACTTTCACTTGTTTTTAATCTGTTTTCTTTGTAGAGTAATCTAAGAGTGGCTAGGTATATCAGTGAGGATGGATATCCGTCATTCTATAGCTTCAGGTTCTCTAGTGTTTGGTACAGCTTCATCCTATGCCCTAGTATCCGATCACTTTAGAGAGGAAGAAAATCATATAGACACTCTTGGGCAAGAAGAGCACCACATTGATGATGTGGTGAATGATGTTGAAACTTAACTCAAGCGGTTGTGTTCTACCTCTTCTAATGGAGCTGGAGGAATTGTTTCAAGCTGGAAGAGTATTAAAAAGGGTAAGAGGAAGATGAAGGAAACTAACGAAGAAGAAGATGGGCTAAAGATAATGGCATAGGCTTTTGTGGATTCAAAAACAAATTCTAATGCTTAGTTCTCCAAGTGCATCCAAATTCTTACACAAATGGGTTACACGGGCCATGAAAACTGAAGTTGCAGATGGTATCAAAAGATGACATTGGATTGCAGACAATTTTTTTGGAGAATGACAATAATGACGATCGTAGATTGTTAATCGAAGAGTATATGTCCAAATAGTTTTCCCTGTTTGGCTGAATTTTTATTTTTCATTACTTCCGCTGCTAGCTTATTCTATGTTCTTGTCGACTTTGTTTAATTTTCACTTTGTGTATCATATATTTAGACCATGTCATGAATTTGTTATTTATGTCTGCATTTGTCACTATTGTTCTAACAATAATTTGTAACTTGGATGATTTGTAATTTGTAGGACTATTGACATTTATTTTCGATTGTTGGATTATGTTACATGTTGTTCAATGCTTCATTATAGATTGTTGAATGCAATTTTCTAAATTTTTATAGAAATAGTTGTCCCTGATGGATAGAAGATTTTGTATCTCAATTGCTTGGAATAATAGGGAAGGTATAGATGATAATGATTTTATTGCACTCGTTGTTGCTTAACTTGAGGAAAGAAGGCAGGGTAATAGGCCACAAAAACGCCTTATGCACGCGTCAATATTAACAGCGAAAATGAAGGCAGCAGAATTGCTTAATGGTCATGAAAGACCGTTATACAGCAAAGTTAGAATGACACACAAGTAATTTTTAGTGTTGAGTTAGATATTAGAAGAACACACAATATTGTGGTCTTTTAATGAGATGAGCGTCAATGAGAAACTCATAATATTTTTGTATATTATGTGGCATGCCACATCGAACCGAGAGGCACAGGATAATTGGCAACATTTAGGGGAAGAAATATCTTGATGCTTTTTTGAGGTTTTATTGACGCTATGTTCATTACGATCTCGATTCATTACACCCCTAAACTACAACAAATGCCAAAGCTTATTCGAGACAATCGAGAAAAGTATTCAAATTATTTTAACATAAGTCAGCTTATTGTGTTTTAAAACAGAGGTGTATTGACAATTTACACTAATGGTTCTAAGTTGTTATCCTCGTTTTGTTCAATCATATGTAGGGGCAATCGATGGCACACATGTTCCATGTGTTCCACCATCATCTGAGCAAACACAATATCGGAATTGAAAAGGAACCCTATTGTTTAACGTGCTAGTAGCATGCTCGTTTGACATGAGGTTTACCTATATACTATCTAGATGGGAGGGTTCCGCACACAATTCACGTGTGTTGCAAAATGTGATGTAACATCATGCATTTTTTATTCCACTAGAAGGTATTGTTGTCACTCACCCTCTTATTAATTGTTAACTTATGCATATGTTATGAAAAGCGATATGCTAGTGGTAACATCATTGTTTATAAGCAAGTACTATTTAGCAGATTCTGGATATGCAACTAAGAGCTATATGCTTACACTATACCGACAACTATATACCATTTGCAAGAATATATATGAAATGTGGTACTGGTTTTAATTCGCTAGAGGACCACTTTAACTTCAAACATTCGTTGCTAAGGCATTGCATTGAAAGAACATTTGGTGTATGGAAGACACACTTCAAAATTTTAAAGCAAATGAGCAGCTAAACAATAAAGAAGCAAGTGTAGATTCCAATTGTTTGTACGGTGATCCATAATTTCATCGGCATATGCACCAAGAAGGAGGACAGCAATTACAAGTTTAATGGAGAAGATGATAGCCTTCTACACCACTTCGACAATGATGTTGTTTCAATGTCAGTGTTACAAGAAGGAAACACCGAATTAGATGACGATGGTGATGATGATATCGAAGAAATCCCCAGTGACCATGCATCTATAGATGAAGGGCATGGTGGAGAGATGATGCAAGAATATAGGAACGCTTTAGCTCAGAGAATGTGGGAAGATTGTTGAAGGCGACGAAGGAGACGTTAGGCATGGAGGAAACTAGCTAATTACGTATAGTAAAAATAGAAATAATCCATCAAGTAATGAACTTTGGTTGTGTTTTGGAACAAATTAAACCATGGTTTTGGTTTACAAATATTCCTAAAGCTAAACATTTTGGCCTACTTTTTTAGGCGATTTTCACTTTTTGGGAAAAATGTGGTCCAACGTGTATCAATGGCTATGCAAAATATGATAATAATTAATTGATAATATCATAATGAAAAATCATGCTAAATATTTATTATAATAATATTAATTAATTATTTCATGATATATAATAAATAGAAAAATAGAAAAAATTCATTACTTTTCAACTTAGCGGTTCTAATCACAAAAAATCCAAACATTAGTTCCAACCTCATATGATCAATACGACAATTTTAATAAGATTGCCAAACACCAATTACAACTATAAGTTTAGTTCTAACCCACAAAGTTGGTTGTAATCATAAAAATGATTACAACTAATGGTTCACACCACCCTACTAAACATCCTATTATTACAATTCACAAATTTAACAAGTAACAATGTTTCAAAGACATAAATCCCTCATTTGAACAGATAATGACTTGTGTTCATAAAAAGAGGGAAAAGAAGTTGACCCTTTAATGGGTGTTTGGAAGAGTGGTGGGAACCAGTGGTGGGAACCACTTTTATTGTTGCATGTGAGAACTTTTTATTGTAGCTAATTTTTTTATTGTTATTGTAGTATGTAAGAACTTTTTACTGTTTATAACTAAGATTGTGGTGGGAACCACTCACGCCAAACAGGGTAAGCTGTTAGAGATAGAAAGAGGCCAATGGCTTGGCTTGTGTGGTTGAGATCAAACGAGAAGTAATAAGGTCAGTACAATAATTAATACGGCTACTAGCTTTGCTTTTTTTCTTCTTTTTTTTTTTTTTGTTGGAAAAGGAAAAAAGAAAAAGGGAATAAAAAGGAAAGAGAAAAAGAAAGCTAATTATTAAGACAATTAAGAAATCTATTAGACTTTGACATAAAAGTCATAAATTGAGACTTTAGACGTCTAATCAAAATTAAGACATCGGACAAATATAAGTGCTTACCAAGTGATTCAAAAATAGAATCAACATAATTTGCGAGAAGGATTTTGTTTAAGGGTACAAAACTAGCCACTATGTGGGTTTGGATAGTTAGATTACAACTATTAAGATTTAAAATGAAAGCATACAAATTTAACTGAATATTCTTATTAAGATTTGACAAACTCTAATAAGGCATCACCAATAAGGTATATTTTCTTGCCCACAAAAAAGTTTTCCAAAAAATGATAATAAGGAAACTTTTTTAGAGCTTTTTGCTTTTAAAAGTAAAGTATATGGTGGGAATCTGCTCAAGAAATTGCTCGAGGAAACGAAACCTAGCGTCTCACCTCGAATATATCGCAAAGCAAAAGTTACAATGGCCATAGTAAGCATATAAGGTGTCACAAATTAAAAGAGTTTGATCCTTGCATTGCAAGAAAACAGCAATAATAAGACATTACACACTCACTCAGGATTTTGGGGACCAACCATTAAGCATGAATCAAGAAAAAAGAGGTCAGCTAACCAATTAATCAAAAAGTCAACCAATAACAACTGTTATCAAATTAAGTAAACATGATAAGTATTATGATCTTGTATTATATTTCACTATCTTTATCCCTCTCCATATGCAACAACAAGGTAGCTAGCAAGTAGCAATATTCTTAGGATAATATTAGATAGTGGTGGCATTGACAGGTCACTGCGAATTGCAAAGGGCCGAAAAGAAGTAGTTGAGAGGTCGTTGAGAGTATTAAACATGATCGCTCCTGAGCACCGACGAGAGCATTTACGAATATTAATTCTATTATTGGGAAAGAATTATGAGATAAAATTTTGAAAATTATAAAAATTTAATTGCATTCGCGTTCATCACCTAGAGTACGACCACCCTCTTCTTGATCACACTCGTTATATATATATATATGCGCTCAAAGTCATTCCTTAATTGCTAATTGGGTTTCAATCTCATTCATTTTTGTTTTGGTGAAGAATCAAACGTATTCAAAAAGAGAAGAAGGTTTGAGAGAGTAGTGATAAGTTTGGTTGGGGAGATCATCATCATCGATCATCGATCATCGTTGGATCACTCGATGATGGGGATAATTTCTTTGATGACAGGAAGGCCAGGGCCAAGTGGGTTTGGATCAGCCTCGACGGCTGAGCAAGTCACTCAAGGGATTGATGCCTCCAAACTCACTGCCATTGTCACAGGTCATACACTTTTCTTTGCTTGTCTCTTTCACCTTTGTTTGGCATTCTTGCATTTCTTGTGATGGTCACAAGAATTCTCTTCTTGTTCTTGTTCATTCTCTATTTATTTTGTGCAGTTTAATTATAAGGAAATTCTTTCTCAAGATATCTTCTTTGTATATTATCTTGTCCTTTGTTTTCTAACATATCTGCTTGCTTTAATACCGTGTCACTGTCATTTCTGAAAGAACTTAGACAAGTTTTCTTCTTCTTCTTTTTTTTTCGGTTTTTTTTTTTGTTTCTTTCCATTCAAAATACCAAAGACATGATTTTTGATGTTTGGTGGAAGATCTTTCGTTGTTGAAAAAGCTTTTCCATAACACGACGTCAGTGGTTTGTACGTAATATGAGTGGGATGTGTGTATATATACATATATGTATGTGGTGGACTTTATGAGTATCTTCTCACTTGTCTGTTTGAAGATCTTTATAGTTTCTTTTTAATGAGATAGAAAATCCTATGGCCCACCCAAACTTAAACTTGTGATTGGTTTCAACTGTATTTCAGTTTTGGCCTAACATTCATTCTCGTTCGTGTGAAAAAAAAAATGTTTTCTTATTGATATTCAAGAGTACTAATATAGCAAAAATAGTATCTTCTCCCTTTAAACTACTTTTTCTTTCCCACCAATCTTGTTTATATTATTATCAATTGTCGTTGAATGAAATTTATTTGTTTTTATAGAAACTCTGTGAGGTCTAGAAAAGCCCAATATTTATCTTATTTGATGAGATAAGAACAAAGAAATTATCAAAAAATTAATTTATTGCAGGAGGGGCAAGTGGGATTGGGTTGGAAACGTCAAGAGTTTTGGCTCTCCGTGGAGCTCGTGTGATCATTGCTACGAGGAACATGGAGGCTGCAAACGAAGCAAAACAACTCATTCTCAAAGACATCGAGAATGCCCGTGTCGATGTTCTAAAACTCGACTTGAGCTCGTTCAAGTCTGTTAGAACATTCGTTGATAGCTTCAATGCTCTTAATCTCCCCCTCAACCTCTTAATGTAATGAGATACCTAAAACCCCTCTTTAGTCATTGTTTCTTTAACAACTTCGATATTATTTTTACCAAAAGTAACATGGAAACTTGTGTAACTTTTAGAAACAATGCTGGTGTAATGTTTTGCCCCTTCAAGCTTTCAGAAGATGGAATAGAGATGCAATTTGCAACAAATCATCTTGGTAAGTGTATTTCAATCTTCTGGCAATATTGTTTTATCCTGTCCTATTGATCTATATATGTACACACACATCTTCTCATCAGTTTTGACTGATAATAGTTAATTTTACCAGGTCATTTCCTCTTAACAAACCTCCTACTTGAGAAAATGAAGGAAACAGCAAGAACCTCCGGTATCGAAGGAAGGATTGTCAATCTATCCTCAATTGCTCACCTCCACCCTTGTGAAGATGGAATTCAGTTTGATAAGATCAATGATAAGAATAGGTATACAATGCCGTTGCAATGTTGCCTCAACTACTACACATTTCGCGTCGATTGATGTTGCTCCCTAACTTCTTCTAAGTTGCTTAATTAATTAATTTGTGTGTGAATTTTGGCATTGAGTTTCAGTTATAATGACAAGAGGGCATACGGGCAATCCAAATTAGCAAACATATTACATGCCAACGAGCTCTCGCGTCGCTTGCAGGTGATTTTTTTACTTTGGCTGCTCAAATTTGGTTCAGAATAACTGATTTGATCCCTTGGTTTCGTATGCGCCAACGCATTCTGTTATTGTTGCAGAATTTATTAATGACATGGAATATTCAGATTTTCCCTCTATTGTTTTTTCATCACTCTCTAAATTCTCCTCTCTCTTTCTAATGAATAACTCAGACCTCTTGAATTTGAGTGCAGGAAGAGGGCGTGAACATCACAGCCAATTCAGTCCATCCAGGACTAATAATGACACCTCTAATGAGGCACTCTGCACTTCTTATGAGTATAGTTCTTTTCTCATATACCAATTACACGGAAAAATTACTAAATGCCACTATGTCTTTATGCGAAATACGATATGCTCAACACAGTGATCTCAGTAATTACATAAAGTATCCTTTCAGATTATCAATAAATTTTTTTTATTGTTATTATATTTGACAGTACATCTTAATGAATATGCAGAAACATTGAGAGTTTTCACCTGTCTCCTATGGAAGAATGTACCTCAGGTAAAGTTAACATAACAAATAAGTTTTATATCTAATCTGATATCTCTACTCAAATTATTTCAATTTTTGAATAATTTCAGGGGGCAGCCACAACATGCTATGTGGCACTCCACCCAAGTCTGAAGGGTGTAACAGGGAAGTATTTTCTTGACTGCAATGAGATGACGCCAAGCTCTTATGCAAGAAACAAAAAGCTGGCCTTGAAACTCTGGGACTTCAGCAACAACTTGGTTGGCTCTGCTTCAACTTCTTGATCTTCAATACCACTACAATACAAAAACCCCCCCAAATATGTCTCTTAGTACTGAGTGTGAGATTGTGAGTGAAATCAATTACCACTTTTTTTTTTTTCTTTTGTTACCTTTTCCTTGTGCCAATTTCATTTGGGGTCTCTGTCATTTGCTGAGAAATGTAGTCATTTCCTTCTTTAAGCCGTTATTGTATGTATATAACCATACATATTTATATGGTGTTGAATGTTCATTACAGAGGAAAGCTATTAGCACACTTTAACTACTACTTTTTTTTTTTTGTTTTTTTTAACTTTTGAGTTAGAGAGATTCGAAAGCTAAATCTTAATATAGAAAGTAGAAATATAATTATCACTAAAAATTCTGCAACCCTGTTGAATAATTTGAATTTGAACTTCGCTATGCTTTTTCCACGAAAAAAAAAATGTTATATTTGAACTTGGTTTTCAACAATTTGCGCCGGAGAGATTTGCATCATATCAACAGAGAAATACTACCTACGGTAATTAAATGTATATATGTAATAATTCTGATGATCCAAGATGTCTAGAAAGCTAGCTATCCTCAACTAATGAGGCACATCCACCTCCCACAAGGCGAGGGCGCGAACCAAGACAGCGGAGGCAACAACCACAACTGCCGCAAAGACTGGCGGCACGATGAGATCGAGGTTGGACTTGGCAAACCGGCGAGCTGGCAAGCAGAAAATCTCGGTGGGGAAGTCTAGAGGGAGTCTTATGGACATGTCAGGGTCGACGCAGGCGCGGGAGAAGGGGGAGGAGGGTGAAATTGCCGAAACAAAGGCAACTTCAGGGGAAAAGGAGGCGATGGCCACAGTCAACGTGAGGAGCATTGTCCAAGTGGCGGCGTAGATGAGAAGCGGCCACCGCGTGGTTAACTGTGCGAGAATGGATGAGAAGGGAATGAGAATCTGCATGTGTTTGTGTGAGTTGAGAAGTAGAATGTTCGGGGATTAGATTTAGATGAACATGCACATATAATATACACAGACATATATATATACACACACATGTATATGTTTTTGAGATAGAAATTAGTGGGAGCGGAGGGAAACCTAATTCTAACGACTTTGGAAAGTTAGGAGTTGAGGAAGACAAGATAGAAATTACAAACAGATGTTTGATTGCTGACTTCGCGAGAATTTCATGCAAAACCACCGAAATCTCTTGCATTATTTTGTTTGTAATCACATGTTTTGTTAATATGGTTTATATATTTTAATTGCAAAGGCTGAGTTTTGAAGGTAGACCAACTCTAACAAAAATCTGTCTTGTTATAGTTTGTATTGGCCCATCACATGATGACAATTAAAAAACAAAAAGAGTTTTTTTTTCTTTTTTTATGATCGATATTCTGTTCCTTTGTTGATGTCGTTGAAACACACGCCAAAGCGCATGCTGATGCTCTCATAAAAACAATAATGTTGAGCTTATTTCCTTTGGGTTTGGTCGAGCATCAAAATCCTCTCCCTCTAAATTGGTCAACCAACCTTCACCAACTTGTATAATTGCATAACCGCTGCCACTATTATGACCATCAAGTAATGTCACAGCAACGCTCCTTTAACCTTTATTGCTTATTACTTTCCTGTTTCCTCTTCTTCTTTTTATATGAATGGCTATATTTATATTATGCTTCCAATTTATCGCATAATAATGCATTGCGCATGTGGATCTCATTTAAAGCGCCTATCCGATGCATTTAGTGCTTGAAAAAGCTGGTGCCTTACTACTAATTCACAAAACTTGTTCATTTGGTCAGTTGTCCCTACCACCATTTTCCAGTTTTCATGAGAGTCACTTGTGGCTTACATTCCAATTGTCATTCTCAACGCACTTCTTCATAGATTTCAAGCCTAAAACATGTTTTTTTTTTTGGTCACCATGTCATTGCAACCACTTTTTAGCTATGAAAAATAAAAGGAAAAAAATCACATTCAATGCATGATGCAACCACTTCTCATTACAATCGTCATCAAATATGACTACCATTTTCAACAATTTATTTGTAATTACTTGCAACTGTAGCCACCCCAATTAACTTTTGTCTTCAACTTACCACATCAACCAACTCGGTTACTACCCCCACTACTAGGGGTTTTCACATCCGCCAAGAAAATCACTAATGTTTTTTATCATTTTTTTTCAAATATTTGATTTATACAACTTTAATATATAATATATCCAAATTACCTCTATAAAAGATCTCACCGTCTAGCTCTTTCTTGTCTCTTCCCGTGCCTCTTTCTGCTCTTATCTCTCTTTCTGATTCCTAAAAGTGATGTGCTTCAAATATTTTTCCACGAGTGGTAGGAATCAAAAGTTGTGGGAATCAAAAGTGGTACCATAGAAGTGGTCTTTATCAAATATGTGAAATTTGTCTAATCCAATCCAATCCAAAGATTTTAAAAAAAGTTAGGAAGAGTTTAAGATAGTAACAAATTAAGAAAATCTCAATCTCAAGGCTTTGAATTGAATTACAAATTGAATAACTCTCACCCGTCAATCCAACCCCATACATATATATAATATTAATAATATACAAAATTAAATAATAAGACTTCATTTCGAGTTTTTCCTTTGTTCAATTGCTTTCAAGTTTTAAGTATTGATGAATGAGACTTCATTTGGACTTTTCCTTTCTTTCTTTTTTTTTTTTTAAAGACCTGATTTTGAGTTACATTAAAGCTAGTTTGTTTAAATTAAATGGCTTGCAACAAATTCAATTTTATTGACATATTTTATATTATGGTATTTTTATATACTTTTTTAATGAAAAATTAACCTTCAATGTTCTTATTTCTAAAGCTTCTAGCTCAATCCTAAATCCTTAAAATCCAATTGGCAAAATCCAAACAGTAACGAATTGAGATTTTTTCAATCCGAAAATTTTGTATTAGATTACAGATTGGGATTTTTTCAATCTGAAGGTTTTGGATTGGATTTACAAATTGACCCTAAATCTATAAAATCTAATCCGTGAATATCCCTACCCACCATTGTAATTAGATGCATGCATACATACATATTTAAACAATTCTAGTCAAGTTGTTTAAAGTCTGTCATGAATTAATTGATCCATAATCAACTTGAAAGTAGAGACTTTTTTTTTTTCCTTTTCGCAAGAGAAATGTTAAGGTTATTCTCTTTGTTACTCTCTACCTTCTACTTTTGACACATATCATCTCAATTTCTTTTTAAAAAAATGACAATAGACCACATTACTCATTGTTACAATTCTGCCATTCTTTTTTCTTTTCACTCATAAAAGATAAATTTAGAAGAGATTTTTTAAAATTGTGATTGAAGACTTTGCATCTTCATAAATTTAAACTCAACGGTAAGGTCTTTCTTTTTGTGAGATTTTTTTTTCTTTTTTCTTTTTTCTTTTTTTCAATCTTTCTTTAGATTCCATCGATACTCCTCAATTCCCAAACATTAATTGCAAGATTTTTTTAAACAAAAAGTTTACTTCTCATCTTTCATACATTATTTGTAAGACTTACGTTACAAATAATGCATACACAACATACCATTACTAAAAAGCAGGTACTAAAAGTCCATTGTATGGAAGGAAAAAGCACAATCACACTACAAGAAAAAACCATGACATGGGGTAGGATAGACTTGTTCACCTAACTCTTGGACACGCCCTACTAAATTTAATGCTACTATAAAATCGATTTTGTTATTTTGGAGACATGGATGCTTTTCTGTGTTGGTTTTGGTCCACTCACATAGCCTTTTCTTTCCTTTTATTTTACGTGGTATTTTCTTAAAAAAAGTCAAAACTAAAAATGCGATAATGTATAGCTCGTCATACCATCATCATCATCTCATCGGTGACACAGTCTAGGTTGTGAACCCCTACACCCTCATTATTCACTCGTTTATCTCAACTTTTGTGCTTGGTTTTGGTCAAGAGACTCCAGACAAGATCACATGACAAATGAAAGTTTTTCAACCTTAGTAGTTAATAATACTTTTCTTTTTCTCCCCCTAAAGTATCAATCAACTCGGTAGTTGTACTATCATTTTGCAACAATATCTTTTCGTATTGCATATAACTTTTAGATATGCATGATTCAAAATTTAGTATTCAAAATCTTGCAACTTCAATATAATTGTCAACAATATGAAAGTAAACTGAACATATTAATACATGAAATAAGTAAATAATATATATTGATATGATTTTTTTTTAATATACATCCAATATATCTTTATTCTTAGGCATTAATCCTAACAGTGGCATCTAGTAGACTACTGATGGTAAGGCAATTTTAGTAACACATATATTATGTCTATGATCAATTCATTTACTATGTAAATAGTTCTCACTGTAAATGAGGAAAGTAAATAGTAATTTTATGGTTTATAGATATTCAGTTAAAAAGATTCTGCATTTTCACTTTACGAGTTTGCAACGCCTGAGTCTTCATCTAAGTTCTTCAATACAGTTATTTTGGTCTTCTACCAAAACGGTCTATCTGTTAAATCTTTTAATAAAACAGGATACAACTTTTCAGATTACGGAGTTAACTGAAACAAATCCACAAAACACAAAACTAGCCAGCGCTTGCGCTTTCGCTTTCGCTAGTTAAACCGTGGTTTGAATTGCAGTACTAAATCAACACTGCAACATGCAAATCGGTTGTTTTGAGGGACTTTCTCTTAAAAACAAAAAAAAAAAAAAAAAAACAAAAAAAACAAAAAATTGAGGGATGTCAGGTAACATCAAAAGTAATGAATGAAACGCTGTATTCAGATATCACTGAAAGCAGTGACACAACATGTAATGTTACACGCATTGTATGTATTATCTACTTCCAGAACATGTGACATCATTTTAAGCTGTGTCACATGTTACTACCTTCAACATTACATGTTACATGCATTATCTTTAAAAGTCACAACATAGATCATACTTGCACCAACTCAGTTTTCAAATCACATGACAAGTGAGTGCGATTAATCTCTCGAGAAGTTAATGAGCTGGCTTTAGAATTGGCCAATCAAAACAGAAAGTTACAAAGAGGTGCCATGAAATTTTTGGCTTTGCAGCCTATAAGTTGGTACCTCCTTCTCATGGGCGGTTAAAATTTTACTTTTAATAGATTGGCACTGATGCAACTTTTTGGGAATTTCTGATTCTGTTTGCAAGAAGAAAAAATGACGAAAACCAGAGAAACAACAGGAAGACTTACAGGCAACTGCAACATTGCAATTTTAATATGATTTTGTGCTTAAAGATCACAAAATTTACGAGGAAAATGCTTTCTCCACCAGAAGACTTAGAACAAGAAATCCTCCATATGCAACAAGTATTGCACCAAGCATAATCAAAAGCATTGCCTGCAATGAGATGTATGGACTCATAAAGAACAAGACTGCAATAGAAGCGCTCTGCCACACCTTGAGCTGCGCGAATGCTCCTTCCTGTCCCCAAAATGCAACAATTTGTTATTATAGCTTCAAACTACAAATGGTCAAAGCATTGAGTTGCAACAACAAGATTTGTACAGAAGCAATCTCAGTTCCCTTTTTGTTTTTTGTTTTAGGAGGACCCATCTTCATTTCTGCAGATGTGGAATATTGGAAGTCAAAGAAAACATATGCTCATTTGTACAGGGTAAGTACCGTGTCACTCTTGAAGAGTATCCCAAGTAAAGCATTAAGTTGTGTCATAAATACTCCGTCGCCAATACCCAATAGAGCTGCCATCAGAATTGGGTATAAAATGCCAAGTACTCCACCAGTTACACTGTAGATGCAATGGTAAAATAAAACAAAGTAAGTTGAACATACACAAGAAGAAAATAAAAGACGTTTCAGATTATGTTTTAAAGCAACCAGTTTGTAATTGAAAAAAGAACAAGTGAAACTATACGAAGTATGACACCCCCCCTGAACATAGCGATTGGTGATTACCTGTAATTTAGGAGAAGCCAGAGGAATATAATAGCCTGGATGAAAGCACCAACTGAAACTATCAAAGTGATGGACTTCAGACCAGAGGTAAATCTACCAGCAGCCAGCGAACACTAATACAAAGTTCCAATGATGTTATGATACAACAAATGCAACAGAGCACAACTACAACAAATCATATTCATCTGAAAGCATGCTTCCTATTTAAAAATTGGGAATGTCCATAAAATAAAAAGAAAGACTCCATTGCGCTCTGAAAATGTCCATCATTCACAATAAGAAAGTAGGCTACAAGAGATTGTCCATTTCACTTCTTCAACAACCATAAGACATAACCTTTAAGCTTAATTAGTTCATTCGTTTGTCAAATACATAAGGGCTTCTCCTCCAGTTTTTTTTTAATTTCTTCCTTTCCACAAAAAGAAATTATAAGTTTCTAAAATAAATAAACAAAAAAATAAGATACTCCTAACAAAGGGACCGCATATAAATTATAATCAGCCAAAGTATTAATTTTGAAAGTGTCAAAAAGTGCCTAATGCGGCAAACATACTATTGCATCACATGCGCCATAAGCTGCCATTGTACCACCAACACCAGACACACCCAGTGCAGGGGTTACAATATCCTTAGTGAACTCAGACCTACAAATCCAAAGACACATTCCTTGATTTAGAAGGAAAACTTCAAAACTGGAGGAAAAATAGAAATAACTGAACAATTGTGGTCTTTGCTATAAGAGTATACACAATATGGCATAATCATGTACTTACCATGCAAACGCTTGTTGCAGTCCTGAATACGCAATAAGAGGAATAATCAATAGCATCCGTACATTTAACAGGGGAGTAATGACGGACTTTGACAGAGATACCACTGAAGCATATAAGGTGTTGGAAGAGTATTGGTGGCCCTCCTCTCCTTTACCATCCCGTTTTTGTAAGAAACACATAAGAATGATACCTAAGGTTGCACTGCAAAGAAATACAACGAACAATAAAGTAGTGCCGGTTGTACTTCCCTCCTGCATTAACGTGAATTTTTTTAAAAAAAAAAAGGAATCAATGACTAGTGGGAAAATCCTTGAAAACAGAGTAAAAGTACCCACAAATTAAGGTAAATATTTTTATTAGTGGTTCTGTCAGTTAAGTGCAAAATCCTCTACATTTTTAATTTAAACAATCATTTCCGTCAACAAATCCTATGTTCCTTCACCCAAAAATAAACAAAGAAAAAGAAAATAAAATAAATTCAAATATTAAGATGTGCCTATTACCATAGCAATTTAACTTGGGGAATATTTTCAGTGGGAGCTACCCAATAGAGAAGTAAGCATCTTGCATCTTATTTCTTTCCAAATTAAACAGGATAGATGTATTAAAATGAACAGGTAGAATTGCAGAATCCTAAGCTAGAGGTATAAAGGCGGAACATACTGCTCCATCTCTCAAAAGGGCAAGTGAGATAAGATTTCCAACAAACTGCAAAAAAAAAAAAAAAAAAAAAAAAAATGAAGTCATTACTTCGCTCAACAAAGGAATCTTTTCTTCGCAAAACACAAATATCAAGACTTCTATTAAGATGGGCTCACCTGGTGACCGCCAAACATTCCCCAAAATACTCCATTGAAGTTACCAATAATTGTTCCTTCGTGCAAGTTATAGTCACTTGCATGACTTCGGGCAGTAGAAGTCAGATATGTCCCCTGAATGGCCCACACGAAATTAAGGAGTAAATACTAAGAAAATAACGCTTTAAAGAAAATATGAAAGATGGACTTGCACCTGGCCAACCCAAATTATAGCAGCAGCAAAACCAAGATACAATGAAGCTGGAACCATTGTGCACCTGCAATGGAAACTCTTCATTCTTCAATAACAAAGTGTTGTCAGTATATTCACAGATTTTTATATCTGAGCTCAGCAAAAAATTCCATCAAGATATGGCTATATAAACACCAGAGATCAATGAAATTATTCAAGAATCCATGAAGTGATCGAACAAAGTACTTTATTATTACTTCCTAGTCCTACTTGTGCTCAACAATAATACATAGAAAATCGACATCCATATCAACTCTACAAGATATTCGGCTGCTTTTTCACATCTATATTAATAAACGCCATATACCAATGGTTTCTTGGCATTGAATGTGACATAAAACTTTAATTTCCACTTAAAAATAGCATGTGTCATATAACCTACGGATTTAAATACTTTATTCCTGAAGGACTTCAGGCTAGCTCCTTAAAGGGGTCGACTATGCATCATTTAACTTCAAACTACAAGGCACCATCTTTTTTTTTTTTTTTTCAACTACAAGTCACCATCTTAAAGACGGAGATTATAAGCTGACAATTCTTTGGAAATTTTTCCAATATAGTTATACTCTAAACTCGTATTAAAGTTGAAATTCAACGAAACAACTCATGCTTATCAACAGCTATTCTCTTTATTGTGCAAGGAACAAATATGGATATCAGAATAGGTAATTTAACAGAGCATATTTTTCAGAGACAGTTAAGACTTATTTAGCCATGACTCATCCTGGGTGACTTTAGAGTCCATGATTAGGTAGTTGACTTTAAAACCAAACATCTTTTCATTACTGTCGGTTGTTGGCAGGACATGTCAAGTTTAATACTCGAGAAAATAATTTGCACCTAAAGAGCACATATACAGGCATTTTTACTTGTCACGAACATTGTTTAAAAAGGTGTTCGAGGCTTACGTCTCGAGGCTCGCCTCAGTTTGAGGCGCTCGATCAGCGCTTCAAGGCTTAAGCCTTGAATGGCTTGAACCAGGCTTATGCCTTTTTTCATTGAGGCGTGTGCCTTGAGGCGAAAACGCCTCAAGGCTTATGAGGCATGAGCCTTAGATTGAAGGCTATTTTGAATGCCAGTTTTCAAGCCAATCTTTTTTTTTTTTTTTCCTTTTAAAGAAAGTCAACCCAATACCAAAATTGGGCTTTAATCTGATAAAAATATGCAAATAGATTTTTAAACCCTAAGTCTACCATCTTTTTCAACACTTCTTCATCATTTGCCCCCTTCTTCATCATCAACCCTCTCTTCATCAGCAACCCTTGCAACTTGCAAGCCCACTCTCCTATGAGCAACGACTAGAACGACGACCCACTAGCAACAGCCACCTCCAGATTCTGACCTCCTCGGACCTCACTCCTTAGTTTTTTTTTCCTTTCTTTTCTACCGTAGGCTGGTTTTTTTTTTTCCCCACTTATAGCTACTGTAGTAATGAAATTTTATAGAAGTAGGTGTTATACAAAATTTATAATGTTATATAAAATGAAAGTTATATAAAGAAAGCAGTGTGTGATTTTTTATTAATTTAGATCTATATTCATTTCAATTTCTTAAAAAAAAAAAAAGTTATCTTGTGTGCTATAAAAGCCGTACAGGTATAACTATATAAGAAGAGCAGTAGCATATATATTATATTGTGTGTGTTTTATGCACTTTTTTATCGTGTCTTATAGTTTTATGATGATCTAAGTGTGTGTTTTATGGCATGTTTATGAATTTTATTCAACTTTTTAAATTTTTTATTTTACATTCGAGGCTTACGCCTCAATCCGCCTTGAGGCTTACGCCTCGCCTCAATTAGACAAAACGTCTCGGTTTTCGTTTTCGCCTTTTAAAACCTTGGTCACGAATGGGAAGGAGAAGCACTCCATTCATTTGTCGTGACAACGCTAATTTAGGGAATGAAAAATGGTGAAGCCAATCCCAATTTAGCCTTGGTTTTGTTTCCCTTTGAATTGAAATAACCCACAAAGTTTAACCAGTTGGATTTTGCATTTGCATGAGGATATTGAAATACTTAAAGCCTCTAGGATTCACATTCCCAAAGTTAGTAAACACTAGAAAGGGAATTGGATTGTTTCTTACTCCATTTCCTTGTTGGCAAATAAACACAAGAAAGTGAATCAATGTTGTCTTTCTTATTTCTTGTCTTTCAATTCCAAAACCTTTTCTCCTTAGGCGTTGCATTCCAGTGCAAGTTAGTAAACATGCCCCACATATAAAGTACAATTTTAAAAAAATAATAAAAATCAAAAACTAAAAAGAAGGACAATTATTCAGGATAAATGGATGAGAAATTACCATGTTGGTTTCAAATTTGCAGCTATGAATAACCAATAACCAGTAGTTCCAAGAATGAGGGCATTCTTTGAGCCGAGACGCCGAACCACAAAAGAAGCCACCAGAGAGAACAATGTGAATGATAAATACAAAATCCCCAATGAAGTCGTACCCAAAGCCTCCTCCTGATAGATTCAAAATTAGGAGTCCAAATTTCAATACAAGCAAAGATCAACAAAATCGTATAACTATTTAAAAAAAGAAATAGAAAAAGAAAAAGAAAAAAGAAAGAAAGAAAGACGCACGGTGTTGACAGTGCTCTGCAAGTTCTGAGCGGCTCCATAAGCGAGAAAAATGAACAAGAAAGCGAAGCTGAGAATGTAAACATCTCTTGTGTGATTGTTGGGGGCTTGATCGCCAACAACAACCAAAGGAGCCGCCTCGTCAACAGAATCTACAGGTTCCATTGTTATGGATTCTCAAATTGAATCTGATTTTCGATTATAGATCCCCGATAATTAAATAAACCCCCTAGAAATGTCAACTCCAAAAGACGAAAGCAAGGCCGGCAAAGTACCTGGAGGGAGAGGTAGAAGACACACGAAAGAGTTCGGAATTTGGGATTAAAAAAAGAAATGACTCTGTGTGTGTGTTTGATAGCTGAGAAAATTAAGGAAAATGTTTAGAAGAAAGATTCTGACTTTTGATTCTAGTGCTTGGTGGGGAATGAATTGAAAAGAATCTGCGGAAGAAGATGACCGTGATGACGAGAAGAGCAATTCCCTCTTCTTCTTCTTTTTTTAATAAATAAATTCACATTTTGGCATTTGCATTCGAGATTCAATGAAAAAGGCATTTATTTAATTTCAAATTTTCTGCTTGTGCTTGATTGGGTTGCCTTCGACACTTTATTACCTATGAATTATAATATCCTTTCTATTTTTGTAATGCAAATCATTTACTCCTTTCCATTAATTTTTTGGGCACCAACTGTTGAATGCTTCATTCCAACAAATACTGCTGGTTTCTTTTCAATTGTGATGTTTCAGATTCGGAGTAGAAAGAAACTGGGTATGTTTATTTTATGTATTTTTTGAATTTAATAGACTCAAATTTAGATTTGAGTATCAAGAATTATTCGTATACGTGTTTGTTTTCTTCAAAATCTGAATCATTTGAGTATCAAGAATACAAGTTTTTCTCATCCCTTTTAAACTTTTGATACTCGGATATCTTTGCTTCTCTTTTCTATATTTGAGAAAAAAAATCATAACTTCTTTTTTTGATATCCAATTGAGATGATTCTTTTTTCATTGTGTTCCTAATAAAGAGAGGAATAAATCAAGATCCATATTGTATATTTTTTAAGATCATTAACATTAAGATTTTATTAGATTTATTAATAAATCAAAAACCATTTTCACTACCTCTCTAAACACAAATTTTAATTTTATTCCATATTCTGATTAAAACTTAAGGGTCTGTTTGATAAATAGATTCGAATTAGTGATTTAATTTGAGTTAGTGTGATTTGAATTAGTGATTTAAATTGTTATCCAAATTGATATTTGATGTGCAGTTAAGTTTTAATCTGAGTATGAAATAAAATTGAAATTTATGTTTAAAGAAGTAGTGAAAATAGTTTTTGATTTATCAACTAATCTAATAAAATCTTAATGATAATGATTCTTAAAAAAAAAAAAGCAACATGGGCCTTAATTTTTTCCTCTCTTCACTAAGAACACAATGAAAAAAGAATCATCTCAATTAAATAACAAACGAAGAAGTTATCATTTTTTTTCCTTAAATATAGAAGAGAGAATTTTAGTTTTTACTGTAGTAGAAATATCCGAATATCAAAAATTTAAGGGAGTCAGAACTTAAACGGGCCCTAAATATACATCTAAACGTCAATTCGAATAATAATTCAAATTATTAACTCAAATCCTAATTCAAATCATATTAACTCAAATTAAACACTAATTCGAATCCATTTAACAAACGGACCCTTAGGGGTTGTTTGTTTGGAGTACTCTTTGTACTCAATGAATTATTTGAATATCAAGAATCTTTTATATACGTGTTTGTTTCCCCAAAAATTCAAATCCTTTAAGTATTAAGAATTCAAATTTTTAGAGTTCTGACTCCTCTTAAACTTTTGATACTCGGATATCTCTGCTACAGTAAAAATTGAAATTTTCTCTCCTATATTTGAGGGAAAAAAATCATAACTTTATCATTTAATATCCAATTGAGATAATTCTTTTTTCATTATGTTTCTAGTAAAAAGATGAATAAATTAAGATCCATATTGTATATTTTTGGGATCATTAACATTAAGATTTTGTTAGATTTATTAATAAATCAAAAACTATTTTTACTACCTTTTCGAATACATATTCTAATTTTATTTCATACTCAGATAAAAATTGAAATACATATCCAAACGACAATTCGGATAACAATTCAAATTACTAACTCAAATTTTAATTCAAATTAAATCACTAATTTAAATCTACTTACCAAAATGCCTTTAAAGTTGGGCTTCTCGTTTTGTCTGTGTTGTGGTTGGACAAATACAAAAGAGATGTACTTGGAATTACATTATTAATGGAAACTGGACAACTTTCCTTGAAAAAAAAAAAGACACAAAAACTGCCGCTGCCAGTCAAGTTGGTTGTTGGCGTGTGGTTTTAGTCGGAGACTCAGAAGAAAATTGTGCGAGTCCCTTTGATAAATAAAGTCGTGTGATTTAAATTACTATTTATATTAACGTTTAGATGCATATTTATATTTACGGTGGTTATTTGAATAGAAAATAAAATAAAATTATATTTGAATAAATAGTAAAAAAAAATTTAATTTATTAATAAATCTAACAAAATTTTAATGTTTACGATATTAAAAAAAATACACAATATAAACTTTGTTTGATTCTTCTCTTCATTTGAAACACAATAAAAAGAAAATCGTCTCAATCGAATATCAAATAAAAAAGTTATATTTTTTTTTAGAGAAGAAAAAAGTGACTTTTCCTATAGAATATTAATCCTAGTTGAAAACTCTAAAAACTTGTAGCAACCAACAATAATTCATTTGATTTAAATTTTAGAAAAAACAGATTTGTATTCCACAGACTGACTTAGAGTCTAAAAAGATGGCCTGATATACCAAACAAATGGCTCGTTTTGCCTCTTACGTTCCCACTCTAATAGTTTTGTTGGAAACTTTGGTTGTTGAATGAATCCTTTCAAAAAAAAAATAAATAAATAAATAAGAGAAAAAATATATAATTGAATTTAAAATTACAATTCATATTTCTCTTCTACACAAACAAGCTCTGTATTGGCCAGTTTTTGCTAAAATTGTTGCAGAGATATCACCTTAACTACAAGAGGATTGAAAATTTATTCATTATAATTGGATGAAAATCACAATTACAGTCAATGACGAGATAAATCTCCTTGTATTATTGTTCCACGTCTTCGGATCACTCCGACCCCCAACCCGGACACACACGCAAAACAAACAAACAAACAATGAACCAAAAAATAATATTAGTAAAGGAAAAAGAGCCCATGTGCATTGGTCTATCCATACAATTCAAGAGGAAAAAAGGCTTCTCATTCTCAAAAAAGAACTACAGCTTACAACGCAAGCGGACACCAATAGGAGAAATTGAGATAAAATTTGGGAAGAAGATATCTTATTAATACAGCACTAATATAACAAGACCCCAAAACACCCCTTTATGCATCGCCAACTATGTCCAATTTCTACAAAAGAAATACGCTTGAATCAAATACAAACATGTACCTGACTTCACTGTTTCTTATGGAGATTTTATCACCCCATAGGCGGCTTGTCTCCGCTCCTCTAGCGTAAATCCTAATGTCACATGCTTTTTTCTTCTCGGATAGCAATCCAGCTCGGAAAACTTGCAAGATCAAATAACCAAATCCTGCACGGTGCACGTTTTAGACTTTTTTAATGCCATATGTTTTAGCCAAGCAAATCTCTGAACAAATTTGGATTCTGACTTGATGGGCTAACCCCCATCTGCCTTACAAGGGCGTCCTTTTCCAATGAATCCTTTGCACTTGGACCCTTGCTGAATTGTGCAGGATATGCGCCACTAGCCTTGCCTTGATCAGCCCCAGTAGCATTCAAGAATTCAGAGGTGACATTTACATCGAATCCCATCCTGCTAATTTGCCCACTTAAAGCTAAATCTCCATACAATCCCAATAAGTCAGGTGCTTTTGAGGCACCATCCGAACCATTATTTACAACTGATGTAACTGGGGCTGGATCAATAAGCGATTCCAACTGCTTGAACGGATCAACAGATGGCGGAGCACTTACAGCAGGTGCTTCGCTCAAGTCGAGCAAATCAGGAGGTGCTTGATAATTTGTCCTGTCCACAGCAACTTCAGTGGCTACAGTCGCCACTTTTTGCACCTGAGGCTTCTCGGCAGCATAGTTGCTACTGCTTTTAGGCACCTTCTGGCTTGCAGTAGATGGCTTTCTCTCAGTTTTTGATGAGCCTCCAAATAATGAAGCGGCAAGCTTCTGCTTTTCTTCAGAAATTTCAATTTGAGGCTTTCTTGAATCATAAGTTTCTCGGCTTTTTGAACCTACAGCACTAGCAACATCTTGTTCGACCCCGTTTGTTTTCTGGGAAGTGGAGGTAGAAGTAGATGATGGAGAAGAGTATGTTGGCCTACCCCATTTCTTTTGAACACCATCAAGCCGTAGCCTAAGTTCTGATGGCCCTGCATCTGAAACATACGGCGCTGATGCTGCCTGGTAGGTCTCCTTAGGATATGATGGTTCAGGCACCGGAACAAGTTCAGTTGAAGAGGTAAGAGGTGCAACTCTTGATGGAACCGGTGGTTTTGGAAGCTCATATGCCTCAAATCTGAGACCATGGCCTGATGCTTGATGTTGATCATGGCTTCTGAAGGTGCTGATATTTAGAACTCCAGAGCGCTCGCTCTCGCGAATGTAGGGTTGAGCACCCTTTTCTATTGACTGCTCGACAAAATTGTTCAGAAATGAAAGCTCTTTATCAATCTGCAAAAAAGCAATATGCAAATTACACTTCCGAACTTTCAACTTTTAGCATTATATTACCGCCACCAACCAAACCCCCCCCCCCCCCCCCCAAAAAACAACCAAAAAAAGAAAAAGAAGATTAAAAAGCATCCCTGTTCGGTTATGAGAATACTAAGGTTTAAAAAGTGCCTTGAGGCATGTGCAAGCCTCGAGGCGCACATGCCTCAAGGCACGCCTCAAAGCGAGGCGCTCATTTTTGCCTCAATGTGTATAACTCGACAGCGCCAAGATGAGGCGTGCGCCTCAAGAGGCGTATGGGACGTATGCCTATTTTTTCTGTGGAGAATACAAAAGGACCCTTTTCCATATTGAATTCACTGATTACTAACAAAAATACGGTGTGTACAAATTATGCAATTGAGTTGCATTTAAGATGAAAATTTCAAGCCTCTAAAAAACCAAACTAGCAAACAAGACAGCCATTTTCAAATTAACACTAAGCAAGAGACATAAGGAAGTTGATATTACAAACAACATTAAAAAAGAGATCAACTATGTCTAAACAAAATGTTTAAAATAATATATTGAAAATAAATACAGGAAAATTCTTTGCAATAATGTATGACCTCAATGTCTTCACAACTTGCGTCTGATGGCATGATAATAGCAACAGCACGAGCATCTAAGTCAACCACAACTTGCAGTTCATACGCACGTTGCTGCAAATCTGTTGAGTGGGAAGCTGATAGTTCTGCAACCAAAGATTGACACTAAAACAAAATAAATTCATGAGTTAGTAATCATGGTTTTCTAATTAGGCAAGTTCAACAGCTACTTGAGAACATTAACTGGCTATTCAATAGCTTATCAAGAACATCAAACGAAAAAATTACACTTTTGGGAGTGAAACAATGGACGCTGAGCATTAGGTATATTGAAGCTATATCATACTATCAGCTAAATTCTTGCCTGACACCAGAGAACATGCAACATAACGAATTAGACTACCAGGGAAACCCATAGATCCTAGTTGAATTTTAAATTGAAAATTGGACCTATCAAGAACATTGCAACTAAAATCTGACAGCTCCCAACTTTACAAGGAAAAACATCTCCAAGTTTGTTCCAGATTCTAAGGAAAGAATATTTTACCGTTACACAAGTTACAAACCAACTACCTTGAAGAAGTTTTTAAACTAGATAAAAGTATCAAAAGAAAATACATGGGATACATCAGAATCCTATGCAAACATATGAAGAAACAAAAATAATAAAATTCCCCGCCACTATCATGTTAATAATAATAATAATAATAATAATAATAATTAAAGCAATCAGCGATATATTCATTATCTTTAATTAGAAAAGATTTAGTCTCTTTTTGCTGTTTCCTTTATATTGAAACTAAATCAGGACTTGTGATTGAGCTATTTATCAAACCAATTAAACTCCGTTGTTTGCTCCGAGAAGATGAATGAACAATACGCACCTCAGGCAGCATATCCACTTTTCTCCCAGCTGCTATTTCAAATGCATATATTTTCATGATTGCTGTAATAGCATAAGCCTTCCAAGAAAGCAAAGGAATTCAATCCCATATTAGCAACTATATAATTATATCTTAAGAAGAACTATACACATAGATAAACAAAAAATGCTGAAGTACACACAGAGAGATAGATGCGTGTAGACTCGCGCGCGCGCACACACACTATATGCATGTTATGTCTTATAAAAGGGAGGAAAAAGAACACACACGCACGCAACAACCAGATAGAAAGAAGGATATATTCAAAAAATATATGTATATCTAGTATACTTCCAAAGGCGCAAGAAATGTGCTCTTCTAATGAATTTGTACTCTTCAAGTAATTAACACAAATGAAAAAAAAAAAAAATTCACTATAAGAACTAAGTTCCAATAAAACTTACGTTGAGAGAAGCATTACCACTAAAGAACAAAAGAAAAAACCTTTGAGCAGTTCTACACACCCTAATGAGCGACAAAAAAAGGTCAATATTCTAGAATTCCCGGTACCAAGTAATCATTTTCTAGCTTGTAGTTCATTATTCTGTTTGTTTTTAAAGAAGTTTTGTTCCTTTTTAACAAAGTAATCATTTGCTGGTGGATTCATCAAAGTTAGTAACATAAACCACAACCTATGAGAACACTAGGCCATAGCAGAAACGCTAAAAGGTGAAACACTACCACCTCTGAATGTCCATAAATTCACTAGACTGCTGAAAGTAGATCAAGAGGAAGGATTTTATTTTTGAAAGACTTTAAATAATACTAAATTCACCCAATCTACAAAAAATCTATTGCCATGAGAAATTATTCCAGAAAAAGGAAGCACCAAGCGTCCATGCAAACAAGTACTTTCTTCCACCTTTACATACATATGGTAGTAAAAGAAAAGGATAATACATTTAGCCACGTGAGTGCCAGGAGCACGGATCATGCCCTTAATTATCATACTTACTGGGGGGAAAAACACAAAAGGAATAAGAAAATATATATTGAGTTTAGTAGAAGAATACCCTAACAGTTTCATCATTGGAATATGCCTCTGCAACATCACATAGCTTTCCAGTGATATAGGAAGCAGAGTACTTCCCATCAGCAGTTCCATATTCCCCCAGAACCCAACAAATGACCTGAAATGAGAAACAACATTAAAGATTACACAGAGCTACAACTTTTCATCATTGCCTTTGCAAGTGGAACCAAATGGGAAAATGTAGATGAGGTGTAAAATACCTGAAGAAATACCGATGGCAGTTTGGGCTCTCCAAGAATACGCAAATAAGACTGTACCTGCACAATTAAAAGCAAAAACAAGTAATTAGCCAAGAAAAACTTGTCCTTTTGATAAGAGCTGAAAGACTGTAATGTTAAATAATATTGGGGGAAGGGTTTTAGCGTTCAATTGCTGTTAGTACACTCCTTATGCTAAAATTGACAAAAACAAATGAAAAGAGAACAACGTTGAGGGCTTGCAAATATTAGGAATCTATTCAAAGAAGATAAACCCGTAACAATAATACAAATTTGAGAAAAATATCTAACCACAGAACACAAAATGCATGAGTATTCAAGTAAAAAAAAAAGTGTATAATTACTTGAAAACATTTTCAAAGTTATTCTCAAAATCAAACTCCTGGCTTGCACATGGCAGGAAAGAAATTTATTTGGAAAACTTCAGGTGATATTCTTGTACAACGTCACAAACAGCTTCATTTGGCCACATTTAAATATTTCCTGTCATTCTGAAGTGCATTTGGCCACGTTTAAAGATAATAGAAAGTATGAACGTCCTTTAAACTGTTCAACATTGTGCACATGGAAACTGATATATTATTGCTTTTATCCATTTTTCTTTCTTCATTTTTTTATTTATGAGATGTAGGAAGACATAACAAATTGCATGCCTTTATAAACATCAAGCAATCCAATAATATACATGAATAGGTATATGATCACAGCAATATCAAAACTACATACAGCAGAGGATCTCAGCTGAGTATCCGCAGTTTCATCATCCTCTCCAAACCCCTCTGCAATTAGCCTCATCAAGTTATGTGCCACCTTTACATTCACAAGATCTCCAGCATGTTCGAAGACTTTGTTCATGGTCTGTGGAGAAAATAACAGACAGGGATGAGACTATGGGATTGAAGACAAAGATTTGTTTTCTTTGTTCTCGTTTGTATTTTAAAAAATAAAATAATAAAAAAAATAAAAGTAAAACAAGAATTCCAGAGACAGCAACACAGTTACCTGGATAAACCAATTATTACTAGGTGCAAATTGTTCGGCAAGCTCCACGCAACGAGATGCTATATAGGTTTTGTAATGATTATCATTGATGCTTATCATATAATCAATCATGCGATCAACAATCACTTCAACATTGGAGGACTTGGTCATTTTATAGAGTAATTCAAATGTTTTTCGCTTTAGAGAATCGTCTGGGTCCTGGACCATGCACACCAAGATTCTAGTAATCAGAGTCAAAATAACAAGCAAGCATGATCCAAAACAAATCAATCATACTGCTAAATTATATCCCAACCTCTAAGCAATCAATCACAGCCAGTTGATGTTTTTCGGCTATCTCAGGACTCAACTTTATCAGTCGACCAAGGGCGTCAATGCCCATGTATTTGAGGTTATGACTATCGCTCTGTGCGCACAATTTACAACTTCAATAAATAAAAATTTAAAAACAGGGTCATCTTTACAAAGTTGCAGAACGCGATTAACCATGTCGGAGCACAAACCTTCAAAAATCTGGAAATGACTTCGGTGGCACCTTCTAACAACTTGGGGTTGGGATATATGGATGAAACACAGCATATACACTCGTAAAGCACAGCATTTCCTATGTTGCTAGTGGAATCACACTTCCTAAAAATGTCTCCAACCACGGTGTACATCTTCTCACTGGCTTGCTTATCCCCGCTTCCTAACAAAGCCAGAATCTTGAGCAACTTGATCTGCATGAGTGCACAATTTAAGCTCACAATTCAGTCCATTTTTTCATCAAGAAATAAGAAATAGTGGCTCTCTTTCTGATTCTGCTTTTATATAACCAACCAATGCATAAAAGTACAGTACCCATTTTTGCCAATGACTAAAGAACTTGACTTTAATGATAGACTAAAAAAAAAAAAAAACAACCTCCCATAATGAAAACAAGACAGCACCACCATTTTTTATCAACCGTCAAAAGATTATGATGAAAAATTAAGTTGGATTCTTGAGCTACCTGAATGAATGGAGCAGGCATTGAATGGTAGTCATAAGCCTTGGGCAACCGTCTCTCAGCGACCTGCTTGAGAATGCTGACAAAGCTGACGACCAAATCCTTAAACGAATTAGGATCAGCAGCAATGAGATCGAACAGAGGACAGAGAGTAGCCCCCATCACGCCGGGATCGTTATCGCATAACCGCTTCCGAAAATTCGACACGAGATGCGCAACGGAGGAAGGGGATTTCTGGTGGAATCGATGAAGAGCCATGATCGCCTTCTTCCTAACAGCCTCTTTAGGATGAGATAGAAGCTCAACGACCTGAGGCAAAACTGCAGGAATAGTCTCGTCGTTGATGAGCTTGCAAACGGCGGATAGAGCGGCGGAGACGACAAGAAAATTATCGGAGCGGAGATCTTTCTGGATTGTGTTGACAATGAGAATGATGAGATCGTGATCGTCGGAGAGGAAAAGAGTGACGGCGAGATAGCCAGTGCGTTTGAGGAGAAGAGAATCGTCGTGAGTCATCTTGACGGCGTGGATGTAAGCGAAGGAAGCGTCATGGCCGAGCATTTCGACATAGACGAGGCGGATGAGGTACTCCTTCATCTTGCGTTTGGGGATGTCGGGTTCGGAGAGACGGCGTTTGAGGGTTTCGATTTCTCGGAGGACGATTCGGTCTTCCTCGGCCTTGGATCGGGCCTCGCCGATCGACTTGACGAGCTCCAGAAACTCCTTCGATTGGCCGAAACCTCCCTGCGATCCCATCGCCAGTTCGCGCCCAATGGTTTTCAGTTGCTCCATTGTTGTTGTTGCTGTTTGTTCGAATTCAATTCGATTCGATTCAATTCGAGTGTTTCTTCCAGGGTTTTAAGCAATTGGGATTCTGAAGAGAGAGAAATTGATGTGAGAAAGAGAGTTGCAACGAGGGCTGCACACACACGGCAGGGATACCGGGTCTCGGAGAAGACAAGCGAAAAGAAGAAGAAAACAAGTCCCAGAAGTCTGATTGATTTCTTGTTTTTCTTATTCCTATCTACAACTATTCACGGAAATTATAATTAATTATTAGGTGTTTAGTAGTGTGGTAAAAACTATCGGTTAAAAGTGTTTTATTATATTATATAAAAGTTTATATTGTCATAACTTCTTTTTTTATTGTAACATGTTATAGTTTTATAACTAACATAATGATTAAAACACTCCTCGTCAAACAACATATAAATTGTCACTTTTTTTTAATAGTATAAATTTATTGGATCCCCCATCTTCAATATATTTTTTTTTTTCATTTACTTGGGTCTACGTTTTTGATTTAAGTATAAAAGGTCTAATTTTTTAATTTAAAATTGTCTCATAAAAAAATTACAAAAATAGTCTAAAAGTCGTCGAGCAATTCATCGTTAATCAAAAGAGCAGTTGACCTATTTTGTCTAATAGAACATGGCCTCCTCCGTGTATAGTCAACAGGACCACAAAGGAATACAGTCGACAATTTGGGTACGGTATAATGACATTGATATAAAAATGACACAAGATAAAAGGGTTGAGGCTGCACATTTATTAATTGGGGCGTATATGTGTTGCTGCAAATAACACAAAAATTAACGGGCTAGATTCACGTTAGTACACGTAGCACTCTTTAACATGTTTAATTAAACGAGCTGTAAACTTGCCGGCATGACACGACACAAACCCATATGATACGACACATATCCATACGTTTATGACACATTAAAAAAATAAAAAAAAAAGTTAAATGTTTGGTTATGTTTTTAATTTCCTTTCTTTTTTTTTTAATTTTCAATTAACTGGACTATAAATATGTCATATACGTATTTTATCATGTCGATACGTCACGGCCCGTTTGATAATCGTGTTATGTTGTGTTACACGTGCCATGTGTAGTTCGTGTTTGAGTTCCTGAAATGTTTAGTAATCGTCTCGTGTTCATGTTCAAGCTGTTAGATATAATCCGCTAAGGACTAAAATATTGTAATATGTTTTTGGAGACATTTTATCACTAAAGAGTTTATTTGTTATTCATTTACCAAATGTTGTCCTCTTTATGTTCATTTCTGTTGAATATATAATAAGCAAACAAAACTCTGAGACTATCAGTTTAAACCTTTAAAAATTGTGTATATGATGAACAGATTATACAGAAGACATAAATCTTAAAGATGATGATTTAAATCATAAGATCTGCAAACGAAGAAATAAAGTTGGGCGCTTTATTCATGCTAAGATTATTATGTTGTCTACATCCCTAAATGAAGACGGCTTGTCTTGATCATTAGAGTGGGATTCCACGAGTAGAAATATTGGTGCATCGTCATAGGTGAAGATGTATTGGATCAGGACAAAAAGTTAAATTGATTTGGTTAATAATTCTGTTTGTTCAAATCAATTTACTTTAAACAATTATATGTGTTGTATCTTAATCTTGAAATAACTAATAGGTCCATATTCTTGACTTATATCTTTTAACGTGTCAAAGGGTGACATCATCATTTAATGATGGTGCGTATACTGATACGTTGAAGACATGACTCTTGATTCACGTAGAGTGTTTATCCATAAATATGGAATCCATAGCTCTTTTTGTAGCATTAATGATATACATTATCCTGTAATTGAAAGACTGGAGGTCTCAACCATTTAAATACATAGGTGTAATCAAATGATATTCTATCATGGATTGTAAGTATTCTAATTGTGTGATAATAGAACGTAAGATTAAAATAATCGAGAAGATAAAATAGAATGTATCTTTAAGCCAATTATAAATATCTTATGAGAATGTGATACATTATGATATGTCATAGACGGTTAGCTTATTGGAGCTTTGTAATTTTATATAGTACGAGATTGTAGCTCTAAGCTTTTAATGGAGCAGTGTTAGAGTTGATAATGATAAAATATGTATATAAGATATTGCATTTTATAATTATAAGAGCTTGATCTATATATGTCCATCGGTTCCATTTTGCTAACTCATAAAAATCCTGTAACAATACAACATGTTTTTCCTATATATTAGTGACTTATGTTGAATTATCAGATTGGCTGAAATTTGATAATATTGGATTTAATAATTTATGTTAGTTTATTGGTTGAATTAATTTTGTAAATTAATTCAAGATAAATATGTTGAATTATTTGGATAATATTTTATTTACTATGTGATTATTTGTATATGACTGTTTCAATCAGATAACTTCTCTATTGGGTTATTTAAATTAAAACTAAGACTCTATCTAAGATTCCCATGTGAAAATAAGATATTATAGGGATTCTAGATTATCACACCATCGGCAGGCTGGAGGGAAACTTCGGCTTGCCGAACATGCGACAATCAATATATGCATTTTTGAGACATTTTTCATCAGAAATTGATCTAGAATCGAATTTTGAGGCCTAATCTTATAAGGTTTAACCCCAAATTCAACCACTATAAATAAGGGTGATTTTTTTTTTTTTTTTTTGTTATTTAGATCATTTTGAGAAGCATAGAGTGAGTACTCTAGTGAGACAAGCTCTAAACCCCTTGAGAGCTATTGTTCAACATCAAGAACCTTAGCTTTAGGTCTTCTCAAGTGGTTAGAAGGAGAGTCACCAGAAAAAAATTGTACGACATGTGACCTCCCACATCTGATCGTGGATAGAGAATGGCAAAGAAGACTAGTTGGTTGAGGCTTTTTTGGGACATCCTTCTCCTTACAGATTGTTGATATTTTTTGGTTCACAAAAGATGGTAGTAAGATTTATCATTAATTTATGTATTTAGCATATCAAAATTGTGTTTTAGAAAATACTCTAATTTATAATTTTTAAAATTCTACTGCATACTATTTTCCAACAATTGGCATCAGAGCCAAGTTTTTACGTTGATTTTACGGGTTTGTGATCATGCTATATACATGAATTATGTGATCTTATTCTCTCCTATGCTTGAATTTAATTTTTTAGAGAGTTGGCACTCTAAGGTTTCTATATAATTAAATGTTATCATGAGATTATGTGGTGAATGTTTAATTAATTATGGTTGATTAAATTTTTATTTAATTATTTTATTAGTTAATTATTATTGATGGTTGTGGTTCTTTAAAGGTTAGAATATATATTTAGGTTTTTCATTAAATTAGATGGCAGTCTATCATCATAATCTAGGATTTATTATTTTAATTTTAATTTGTAAAATTTGTATTAAAATAATTATTTGAAGTGAAGACGAATTTAGAAGATAGAGATAATAGGAGTTCTATTGTTTTTCTTTGTTTATAAATTTTTATGTTTTTGAATTGTTGAAAATAAAATTAAAAAACTGTTTTCTACATTATTTTTAGAAAAGCTCTTGTTTAGCTTAGTCGGTAGACTGAACCTTTTGGGTCGGCAGTGTTGGAAAAATAAGTATGCAACGGAAATTTAAAAATTTTTTAGAGTATTTTTCAAAACACAAGTTTGACATGCTATATACATAAATTAATCAAATCTTACAAACATTGATATCTCGTGGAGTTCCTGCAATCAATGAAGAGAAGAATGTTCTAGAAGAGCCTCAACCAGCTGGTCTTCTTGGCTATTCTCTATCCACGATCAGAGTATATGTGGGTGCACATTGTATAAGACAGCAAGGTCTACAAGCTAATAAAGTTAATTTATGGACTTAAACAAGCTTCCCATTCTTGGAACATAAGATTTGATCAAGTGATCAAGACTTATGGGTTTGAACAAAATGTGAATAGACCATGTGTCTGCAAGCACATTAAGGATAGGAAGGTGGTTTTTCCACTGCTTTATGTAGATGACATTCTGCAAATTGGTAAGAACATTGGGGCATTGTTATCGGTCAAATTATGATTGACCAAACAGTTTGACATGAAGAATTTGGGTAAAGTTAATTATATTCTAAGTTTTCAAATTTTTCAAGATAGAAAGAACAAAATGATAGCTTTATCCTAAGCGGCATACGTAGATAAAATTCTCGAGTAGTATGTAATACAAAATTCCAAGAAAAGTGGACAACTATCTAGGTCTAGAATTGTTCTTTCTAAGAAAGACTCTACAAAGTCTAATGAAGAAAGATAATACATGAAAAAGGTGCTTGATGCTTTGGTAGTGTGTAGTCTTATGTATACAATGCTTTGCACATGATAGGACATTTGTTTTGCTGTTATGATAGTAAGTCGATTTCAGTCAAATCCAAGACCTAGATGATAGTAACTGAATGATATACTATCTATGAATAGTAAGTATTCTAATGGTGTGATAATGTAACATAAGATAAAAATAATCGAGAAGGTAAAACAGAATTTATTCTTAAGCCGATTATGAATATCCTATGGGGATGTAACACATTAAGATATGTCATGAACAATTAGCTTATTGGAGCTTTGTAATTTTATATAGTTCGAGAGTACAACTCTAAGCTTTTAATGGAGTGGCATTAGAGTTAATAATTATAAAATATATATTAAAGATATTGTATTTTATAATTATATGAGCTTGATCTATATATGTCCATCAGGTCCCCTTTGCTAGCTTACGATAAATCCTACAACGATACGGCTTGTTTTTCCTACATATTGGTAAGTTATGTTAAATTATTGTATGGGCTAAAATTCGAGTTAATTGGATTTAATAATTCATGTTAGTTTATCGGTTGAATTAATTTTCTGAATTAATTCAAGATAAACATGTTGAATTATTTAGATAATATTTTATTTGTATGGGTTTATCTGTATATGATTGTTTTAATCAGATAACTTTTTTATTGATTTGTTTGAATTAAAATTGAGGCTCTATAAAGGATACTTGGGTCAAATAAGATATGATTTATTCAATTCGTTGAGATTGGATCAATCAGATCAACTTGAGGAGTTCAAATTTAGTTCGAACTCTAGATCGCTACAACACAGTCGATCGGGCCTTTGTATCATGGTCGGCCATAGAAGTTAGGTCAGATACACGTTTCATGTGTTTTTACCCTAAAGTTGATCCAAACTCGAATTTTAAAGCCTAATCTGATATGGTTTAACCCTAGATCTAACTATTATTAATAGGGTATGAGTTTTCTTTGTTATTTTGATCACTTGAGAAGCATAGAGTGAGTACACTACTTGGAGAAACTCTGAAACTCCTTGAGAGCTATTGTTCAACATCAATAACCTTAGCTCTAGGTATTTTCAAGTGGTTGGAACGAGAGTCACTAGAAAAAAAGTTGTATGACGTGCGACTACCCACACTCCAATCGTAGATAGAGAATAACAAAGAAGACCAGTTGATTGAGGCTCTTCTAAAACGTCCTTCTCTTCATGGATTTTTGTTGCTTTTGGTATACAAAAGAAGTTAGTAAGATCTGTCATTAATTAATGTATTTAGCATGTTAAACTTGTGTTTTTGAAAAATACTCTAATTTAAATTTTTTAAAATTATGTTGCCTACTATTTTCCAACATAAGCTAATCATGCCATGCTGTAATCGTGATGGCTAGAACATGACATGCCAACACAAATTGTCAACTCTCTAAAGTATCAGTCAACTGGTTTGTCACATAACCGATGCGACAAAACCTTTTTTTTAACTATTTTCAGTTTTAAATTTTTATAACAATTCATAACATGGAAAAAATTTCTAAACACATAAAATATATAGAATTGTAATCATATCCATCTTTAATCAAACTAAATATTTTTCAAAAAATTTACAACTAATAATCTATACTGTTTCCAATTTACAAAGTTTTTATAAAATTAAAGATAAATTAATGAATCCTAAACAATGGTGATAGACTGCCACTAATTACATGAAAAAACCTAAATACAACCTTTTTAACCTCTAAGAAACTATAACCAGTAAAATTGATTAATTAAAAATGATTAATCAGAAATTCCAACAGCATAATAATATATATAGAAACCCTAAAGTGTCAACTGTCTAAATAATTTCAATTCGAGCATATGAGAATTATTAAGATCATATAATTTATGTACATAGCATGATCATAAACTTTAAAAACCTTGATTTTGATACCAATTGTTGGAAAACAAGTATGCAACAGAATTTAAAAAATCCTTAATAAAACCTTTTCCACATTAATGTGTTAGAAATGCTATAAATCATAAACTATTCATAGACGTTTCGTACCTTAGCAAATCTAAAACCATACATTTGGCATAATTAATTAGACAAAGTGGCTATTAGAGAATTACAATCGGGAAAACTTCAACCAATTGGTCTTTTTTGCTATTATCTTTTTCACAATCAGAATGCTGGTAGACACACGTTGTTTGATTCTCCTCTTGGTAATGTGTCTCCCTCTAACCACAAGAGAATCAAGAATTATTATTTTTGATGTTAAACAGTAATTCTATGGAAGTTTTAGAATTTCACTCTCTAAATATCTCAAGTAATCTAATTAACAATAAGAATAAGTCTCTTATTTGTTGTGGCTAGTAAGGTATCTATACATAACATTACATTCATCCTTTGACCTATGCCTTCTCGCTGCTCATCCGAGTGTGCCAATATCAAAGGATATACCTGTAACGATCAAGAAAATTCATTAATAAAATCTAATATTTAATTGGGTTTAATTAATGAATTTACCCTTAAAAATTGTGTTTTTTGTAAAAAAAAATTATGATAATGTATAAATAAGCAGTATCAATAGAAAATTCTACTGTGAACTTGATGTAATGTTGGATATTATCAATACAGATTTTGTGAGAGAAAATACTCAGAAATTTGTAAATAATATCCATAAAATGAATTTTATATCACAATTAATTGTAGAATTGTGATATACATGGATAGCTAATTAAGGTATAAATAAGATAGAGTCTACCCAAACCTTAAACCAGTGTAAAAAGAGGTCCGATGCGGCATAGGTATACTGTTAAGTGAAAACACAAATATAGGAAATATTATGTTTTGCCTCGAAAAATATATCAAAAGGAGAGTAAAATATTTTATACAGTCTAAGAATATATTTTGCACTAATTTTACCATGGCAGTATAAGAAAAATACTATGTGGTGAAAAATTATACAATGTAAATTTTTGAGGCCCACTAAGCGGACACCCATTAAAATTTCATTGGGCCACCATGCCATGAAAGGTGGCCCAATCACACTAAGCCACTTTAGGTAGCCCACTTGATTATTTGGTGAGTCACCAAGTAAGAAAAGTATGAATTAAATGTAAAACAAGCCAAAAATCTCTCATTTTCTTCTTCCTCACCCACGACAGCCATTGAAGCTTTCTTTCAAAAATTTTCTCCCCAATTGAATTCAAGAAGTAAAGTTCAAAGGATTTCATCAAGTGTAAAGTAAAAACCTAAACTTTTTTTTAAGTTTTCCTTGGGTTTTTCTTGGATTAAGGGCGAAATTTGATTCAACGTATTTTGTATAAAAAATGCCTAGGAAAAAGTTTCAAATGAGCCTTGGAAAGGCTAGAAGCATAAAATTTTCATTTGGGTAAGTTTTAATCCCTTAAACTTAAAGTTTATGAGGTTTTATTTTGATTTTTATTAATTCAAAAAGTATGTGGGTATTCAAGCAAAATTTTGATTTAATTCCAAGGATATATGATTTATGACATGCTGGTATTAATGAAATTAGGGGTTGAATGTGCAAAGGTAGGTTTATGCAAAATAGGTTGTTTTTGTAAAATTGAATGCTAGTTTTGTAAAAATAGTGATTTGGTATGACAATGGTTTAGATAAAGGTTGGAACTGCCTTCACAGTAGTAGAAAATGCTGGTTTAAAACAAATTTTTGCAAAAATGACATGAGGACTAAATTGCAAGAAAAAGTTTTTTCTCAATAGATTTGAAAAATGACCAAAAAGGCCTTATACAGTGAGAATTTTAAAAAAATTAAAACACAAAAGTTGTAGATCTCAACGAAACTGTTAGACTTTTAAGACGGTTCATCGAAAATCACGATCATTTGTGAGATATTAATTGTACAAAAATTTGTTAAAATTGAAAAAAAATTTAAAAAGGCAAAAACATCATTTTGCAAAAGGATTTTGGATATGGTACCTTGAGCAAAAATGATCCTTGTAAAAAATAGAAAATTAGGGTTTAAAGAGATTAATTTTAGTCCCGGGGATAAAATTATCAAAATTTTCAATTAAGGTGCAAAATTGTAAAGTTTTACTAAAATGGGCCATTGATGTAAAATAAGGAGACCCGACACCCTAGGGAATTATTTTAAAATTACTTTGCAATTATTTTCATTAAAATAATAAAATTAAGCTCAGGAAATTTAAGAGGCTCACCGAGGACAAAATTGTCATTTTTTTACGAGTAACCCGAAATGCTCCAAAAAGTTCCAAAAGGGGAAAAGGGATGATTTTAAAGATTTCTATCCTTAATTAGAAACGATATGCTGGAGTAAGATAGGAGTAAGAGAACCCGTGATTATCGGAGTTGTATACAGTTATGCAACTCGATCTATTAATTAACGGTTATTTTGTAATGATACATAGATAAAGTAGTAAAATTTAGCTAATAGCGTTGTAATTCGTCAAACAGGACCCTAGAAGACTAAGAAAAAAGGGAACTAAGGTCAACTTGCGTAGCAACCCAAACAAAGTAAGTACCTATCCTACCTATAGTATGGAATTGTAGGTATAGGATAGAATAAATATATATATATTTATACATGTGTTGATATTAAGGGGTATACCTACGTGTGTATAATAATATAAGTACCTATAAGTATATTAATGTATACCTGTGAGTATACAGAATAAGTACCTGTGTGTATATTATGTTATATACTTGTGCATATACTAACGTGTACCTATGAGTATATAAAATATATACCTATATGTGTATACAGTACAAGAGTATTTATGTTTTGTGTATAACATGCGATTATAACTTCATGCATGGTATGATAACCATAATAATTGAACTGGTAAATACATCACCAGAACTAAGGAGAGTGTCGTACTGAATTTTGACTCAAGAGGAGTTTAAGGTTATGGTATAGTCTCGGTGTCACGTAGACCTATGTATACAATGGTACGAACACTTGGGCCCTATCTAAAGATAAGACATGATAATGATAAAGAATGTTCATGAGAAAGCATAATTGGATCATGCATTTTAGTGAATGTGCATATGGGCTATATTGGGACTTACTGGGCATAAGCTCACTAAGTATTTCATGCTATAGGTATTCCCACTAAAAGGTCAGAATAAATTCCCTGATGAGATGGCGGGGGAATATGAGTTGTGTGTAGAATGGGTATGGACACCGCCACAGTTATATTTCCATTGTAATATATTTTAAGTTATTTTGAAACATGTTGTATAAAAGCTTAAACATAGTTAAGTAAGACAAAACATCTCTTGAGAGTATTTAGCAAATAGTATTGTAAAAGAGAGTGTGTTTATGTAAATATATGTATATGGTTGCACTTAGAGGATTGCTAAAATTTGTATGGATAATATCTTGATAAAAAATATATTAAGTTTTACATCTATACATAAGTAAGAAAAAGGTTTATCACAGCCCAAGAAAGCTAGATTGTGGCAGTTGGTATCAGAGCGAAAATCCTGCCACCCTACTGCACATTGCCGTCTACTCTACTACCATAGCTCAAGTAAGATATTTTAAATTTTAACATAAGAATACTGAATTATGATTCTATGTGAGAACATGATGCTAATTAAGATAATCAATATAGTATATGGCGGAACCACATAATAACCATGACGTGGAGGCAGACCGAAGAGCGAGTATTACCTTTTAGGAGATGATACCTTTGTGCTACTTTGGCAGTTGACGACCAATGGCCTCAACAGAGTGGTTCCACGAGATGGAAGTGATTTTTGAGACTTGTCACACCCCATCGCATCTACAGGTTCCATTAGCCTCGGGGCGATTGGCAGGGGAAGCACTGGAATGGTGGATGGGGCTTGGACCAGAAGAGCGGCAACATAATTGGGAAGAATTTAAAGCGTAGATCTCAGAAGCATTTACTCTGTTGCAACCCGCGAACCCTATACTAATTTAGGTTAATCCTCATATGTAGGCAGATTGGTGCCATCGACTTTACGTACGTATAGAACCAATCTGGGGCAGGTATGTAGGTGAGTCGGTAGAGCATTATCTAATGAGATTTCGCCAAACCATGATACCATTGATCTCGCAAGAAATACCATTACGACGAATTTGTGACCATATCTGGGGAGACCTTCCCAAAGTAGTCCAGCATCAAATGTAGTACCCAAGAGATTTCCTTAGCCTCAATGATTTTATTATAGAAGTATTGCATGCTGAGCAAAATTCGGCCGCGCCTTTAGAGGGTCCCTCAATAGAAATGGAAGGTGATGATGAAGATGAGGATGGTGATGATGATGATAATGAGATTGAATTTATTCCAGTACCTCCTGAACCTATTATTGCTAGTGACGACGAGTCCATTGATTCTAGCAAAGAGAAGGAGGAGGACCCTGAGGAAGATCCCGAAAATAGCGATATGTCAAGAGTAGAGTTAGATTAGAAAAAAAATGGACCTATGAAGTCTTTTATGTATTAAGATGTACGTAGATGTGTGATTAGTATAGTTTTGGCCTTATTGCTCTTGTATATGAGTGTACATCTGGTAAGTGGTATCCTTTGCGGCGGTAGGGTATATGTAGCCGGAAGAGATAACTGCTTCCGGGAATGATATGAACAGTTTATGTAAGAAAGGAAAGTAAGTATGTATATTAGTCACTTATGTAATGTTTTGGGAATGAAGAATGTAAAAGAAAAAGAAAGAAGTTAATGAAATGAAATGTATGAAATGAGATATTAAGTTTATGTTATTGTTCATGTTTACATGTATTTATATTATATAAAAAAAATTTAATACTATTGAGTTAATAGTATATACTGACTTAATAATGAAATTGTACAATAGGCCTGTAAACAAACTTTACTATCGATGGCTGATGCACACAAAAGACCTACGAACCCGGACCTGATGGCCATGATCACTGAATTATAACAGAAACTTCGGGCTCAGGAGTTAGAAATGCAAGAATTAAGAGAACAACTAGCTAACCAGAATCTCGTATCACCAGCACGCGCGAACTCTCCACCACCAGTACCATCGTCTCAGCAAGCAGAACCAGCTGCTCCAGTTGCTCCAGTAGTATCTACTACTGAATTTTATGAAAGATTTCGACAGATGAAGGCCTCAAAATCTGACGGATCTACTGATCCACTAGAAGCCAATGATTGGCTTACCGGCATAGAGAGAGTTCTAAAATTTATGGGACTTAGTGATCGTGAGAAAGTTTTATGTGCCTCATTTTCTCTCACTAAGGACGCTAGGAGATGGTGGGAGTTAGTTAAATGTAGAAGGAATGTAGATGAAATGACCTGGCTAGATTTCGTGAAAGAATTTGAAAGGGCCTATTTTAATGCGGAAACAATGGCAGCGCAGCAAGAAGAATTTAACAACTTTCGACAAGGTAATATGTCAGTGGCCGATGTTGTGAAGAGATTTAACCAATTAGCGCATCTTTGCCCTAAACTAGGACCTACTGATTGAGAATGGATAAGAAGACTGATGCGTACGTTTTGAACTAAAATTGCCCTCCTAATTGATAGTGGAGGGCAAGCTCCTAAGGATGTAGAGGATTGCATCGAACAGGCTACTTGAGCTGAGTTTAGAATTGCCCGTGATAAGGAGGAGAGAGTAAGAATTTTTAAAGTTCAAAAGGAGGAAAAATTTTTAGCCAAATTGAGTCAAGCCTTACAGGCAAAAGGACAAGGAAGCCTCTCAAGTCAGGGGCAGTCATAGAGTCACCCAACTGGACATAACCGCATCACCAATAATAAGAGGAAATGGAACATGAATAATTCAAAGAATCAGAAACAGAAGAGGGTCAATGATGGAGGGAATAACAAACCTCTTTGCGGTCAATGTAAGAAGAGACATGTGGGAGAGTGCAAAGTTGGCACCAACAAGTGTTTGATCTGTGGCAAAAAAGGACACTATGCCAGAAAATGTTTTTCCAATCCCCAGAATCAGAATAATCAAGATTAGCAAAGACCCCAAGGAACCCAACTTCATGTAGTCCAAGCGTAGATTGAAGGCCCTAGCATCAGTCAGGGACGCTTGGAAGCTCTAGAACCCAGTGGACGGATCTATGCCTACACAAAGAAAGAGGATGATGCAGGAACTTCAACAGTGGTGACAGGTCAGTTTTCTGTTGCCAATAATGATGCTTATGTTTTATTTGATTCTAGAGCAACGCATTCATTCGCATCACTTAAGTTTGCTAAACAGATAGGAAATGAAGGGGATAGGATAGAACAAACTTTTAGAGCTACACTTCCCTCTAAGGAGGTATTAAGTTTTGATTATTGGTCATGTCAGGTACCCATCATCATTTGTGGAAGGGAATTGTATATCGATCTAATAAATATTGAAATACAAGATTATGACATTATCTTGGGAATGGATTTCTTAGGAAAATACACTGCCAAGATTAACTACCAACATCGCAAGGTTACATTTCGACCTTTTGGAAGTGAGAAGTTCGTGTATTCAGGGAAGATCCCTAAGGCTCCAAAGGCACTAATTTCAGCGTTGAAAGCAAGGAAGATGTTAGAGAGTGGATGCACCAGTTATCTAGTAAATTTAGTAAATAAAGATCAGGAAGCTCAGTTAGGACCAGAGAATGTTCCTATAGTATAAGAATTCATCGACATGTTTTTGGACGAGTCACCGGGCTTACCACGGAGCGGGAGATATCATTAGAGATTGAATTAATGCCGGGTACAACCCCAATTTTGAAGGCACCATATCGTATGGCTCCAAGAAAACCTAAAGAGCTTCAGGTGCAATTGCAAGAATCACTGGACAAAGGGTTTATCCGACCGAGTCATTCTCCATGGGGAGCGCCCGTTTTATTCGTCAAGAAGAAAGATGGAACCTTACGGATGTGTATTGATTATCGGGAACTGAACAAGATCACGATTAAAAACAAGTATCCACTACCAAGGATTGACGACTTATTTGATCAATTGAAGGGAGCATCTGTATTTTCAAAGATTGACTTATGTTTTGGATACCATCAACTTTGAGTTAAGGAAGAGGATGTGCCAAAGACAGCATTCCGAACACGTTATGGACATTATGAATTCTGCGTTATGCCGTTCGGATTGACTAATGCCCCAGCAGCCTTTATGGATCTTATAAATTGGATTTTGAAGGATTACCTCAATAAATTCATTATCATTTTCATCGATGACATCCTCATTTATTCAAGAACGCCAGAGGAGCATGAGAAACACTTGAGGATTGCACTGCAATTGTTAAGAAAGCATCAGTTATACGCCAAGTTCTCAAAATGTGAATTTTGGATGAAAAAAGTCCATTTCCTAGGACATGTGGTGTCACGAGATAGAGTATCTATTGATCCTTCCAAACTTGAAGTAGTAAATAAGTGGCCTACACCAAAAAGCGTTACCGAAATCAGGAGTTTTCTCAGTTTAGCGGGCTATTATCGACGTTTTGTAGAAGGATTCTCTAGACTTGTAGCACTGCTTACGGCTCTTACACGGAAAGCAGCAAAATACAAAAAGACTAAGAAGTGCGAAGAAAGTTTTCAAGAGTTAAAAAGGCGACTCATAAGTGCACCGATACTGACCATACCTGATCCGAACATAGGAAATTTTGTGATCTACAATGATGCATCAAAAGGGGGCGTGGGAGCCGTACTTATGCAAAATGGAAAAGTGATTGCATATGCATCTTGACAACTAACGGATCATGAAAGGAACTATCCTACGCATGACTTAGAGTTAGCGACGGTCGTATTTACATTGAAGATTTGGCGCCACTATTTGTATGGAGCTAAATGCGAGATTTATACTGACCATCAGATTTTGAAGTATATTTTCATACAGAAAGAGCTCAATATGAGACAACAAAGATGGCTCGAGCTAGTTAAGGACTATGACTGTAAAATTTTATATCACCTTGGAAAGGCTAACCAAGTAGCTGACGCACTTAGTCACAGAACAATGTCCTCACTTGCAATGATGTAGCTGATACCAAAATCTCTCCAAAGAGATTTGATAGAAGCGGGAATAGAGATAATCATAGGAGGACTAGCCAATCTATCATTCTGACTAGTTATCTTGGAAAGTCTGAAAGAGCAACAAGAAGCAGATCGTTCACTGCTCAAATATAAGAATGAGGTCCTTGAGAACAAAGAAGTAGAGTTTAGCATCCTAGAAGATGGCATTCTTCGCTAAAAAGGCAGATTATGCATTCTCAATAATTAAGAGTTGAAGAAACAGATTTTGGAGGAGGCTCATGAGGCACCGTATGCTGCTCATCCAGGAGCTACTAAAATGTACCAAGATTTAAAAAAGCACTATTAGTGGCATGGAATGAAGAACAATGTCACATGATTCATCAACAAATGTCTCACATGTCAAAAAGTGAAGGCTGAACATCAATGACCAACAGGTGAATTACAGAAGATTGAAATTCTAGAATGGAAATGGGACCAAATAACTATGGATATGGTGACTGGGCTACCCAAAACTACGAGAGGACACGATGCTATATAGGTGATCGTGGACAGATTGACCAAATCGACACATTTTTTACCAACTAAACTCAGCCGTGGAACGATTAGTTGAACTGTACGTTGCCCAGATAGTTAGATACCATGGAGTTCCAAAATCCATTATTTCTGATTGTGATGGCCGGTTCACTTCCAAGTTTGGGAGGAGCGTTCACCAAGCAATGGGAACAAAGCTAACCTTTAGTACAACTTTTCACCCTCAAACGGATAGTTAGTCTGAAAGGACCATTCAAACTCTGGAGGATATACTGAGAGCCTGTGTGGCATCCGACGCGGGCCCCACCTTAAGCCTCCATAAGACCCATCTTGCGGGGCCCTTGGACTTATGGCTCTTATTGGTAGACTGTTCCCCGGCTGTCCTATGCATCCGTACTATCCTCTCTGGGGCCCTCTGGCCCCTCAGGTTTTTCTTTCGCATCCCATTAGTTTGAACCTCAAACCTCCCTTAAGTGGTTCTTATTTCCTTTTCAAGTACGAAACTCTTAAGAGAGGTTTGAGGTTCAAACTCAAGGAACGCAAAAGAAAACCCTGAGGGGCCAGAGGACACTAGAGGGGACAATACAGATGCATGGGACGGCCCAGAAATGGTCTACCAATAAGAGCCATAAGTCCGAGGCCCCGCAAGGTGGGTCATATGGAGGCTTGAGGTGGGGCTTGGCTCTTATTGGTAGACTGTTCTCGTGCCGTCCTACGCATCCATATTGTCCCCTCTAGAGCCCTCTGGCCCCTCAGGGTTTTCTTTCGCATCCCTTGGGTTCAAACCTCAAACCTCCCTTAAGAGGTTTGTACTCGAGAAGAAAATAAGAACCTCTTAAGGGAGGTTTGAGGCTCGAACCCAAGGGACGCGAAAGAAAACCCTGAGGGTCTAGAGGGCCCTAAAGGGGACAGTACGGATGAGTGGGCGGCATGGGGATGGTCTACCAATAAGAGCCATAAGTCAAGGGGCCCCGCAAGGTGGGTCCTATAGAGGCTTGAGGGAGTACGCCCGGGCCGGACGCCACAGCCTGTTTGCTAGATTTCAAGGGAGGATGGGATAAAAAGCTTCCATTGATCAAATTTGCTTACAATAACAACTATCAAACCTTTATAGGAATGACTCCATATGAAGCTCTTTACAAGAGAAGATGTAGATCGCCACTGCATTGGTATGAAACCAAAGAAAAAGTATTATCGACTACGGATTTCATACAAAAGACGACAGAGGATGTTAAACTAATCTGTCAACGGATAGAAACTGCTTTTAGTCGTTACAAGAGTTATATTGATCGACGATGAAGACCCCTAGAGTTCCAGGTAGGGGATTTGGTCTTCTTGAAGGTAACACCAATGAAAGAAGTAATAAGATTTGGAAAGAAAGGAAAACTTGGCCTAAGGTATATTGGACCATTTGAAATTCTAGAAAGAGTAGGCAATGTGGCTTATAAGTTAGCTTTACCCCCTGAAATGGCATCGGCACATAATGTGTTTCTTGTATCCATGCTAAAGAAGTATGTACCTAATCCTTCACATGTTTTGCAGCCTGAAGAGATTGACGTACATGAGAATCTATCCTATGAAGAGAAACCAGTTCGAATTCTGGTTTGAGAAGAAAAGGAACCAAGAAATAAGTAGATACCTCTCATTAAAGTTTTGTGGCGCAACCAACAAGTAGAGGAGGCAACTTGGAAGCGAGAGGATGAAATGAGGAAAGTCTACCCCGAATTGTTTTGATTTTTGAGGACAAAAATTCTTAAGGGGGGTAGGTTGTAACGGCCAAGGAAATTCATTAATAAAATCTAATATTTAATTAGGTTTAATTAATGAATTTACCTTGAAAAATTGTGTTTTCTGTAAAAAAAATTATGATAATGTACAAATAAGCAGTATCAATAGGAAATTCCACCGCAAACTTGATGTAATGTTGGATATTGTCAATACAGATTTTGTGAGAGAAAATACTCAAAAATTTATAAATAATATCCATAAAATGAATTTTATATCACAATTAATTATAGAATCGTGATATAAATGGATGGGTAATTAAGGTATAAATAAGATAGAGAGTCTACCCAAACCCTAAACTAGTGTAAAAAGGGGTCCGATGCAGTATAGGTATATTGTTAAGTAGAAACACAAATATATAAAATGTTATGTTTGGCTTCCAAAAATAAATCAAAGGCAAGTAAAATATTTTATACAGTCTAAGAATATGTTTTGCACTTATTTTATCATGGCAGTAAAAGAAAAATACTGTATGATAAAAAATTATATAGTGTAAATTTTTAGGACCTACTAAGTGGACACCCATTAAAATTTCATTGGGCCACCATGCCATGAACGGTGGCCCAATCACACTAAGCCACATTAGGTAGCCCACTTGATTACTTGGTGAATCACCAAGTAAGATAAGTATGAATTAAATGTAAAACAAGCCAAAAATCTCTCATTTTCTTCTTCCTCACCCACGGCAGCCATTGAAGCTTCCTTTCAAAAATTTTCACAAACCCAAATCTTTGCAAAATTGGCCCCAATTGAATTCAAGAAGTAAAGTTCAAAGGATTTCATCAAGTTTAAGGTAAAAACCTAAACTTTTTTTCAAGTTTTCCTAGGGTTTTTCTTGGATTAAGGGGGAAATTTGATTCAAGGTATTTTGTATGAAAAATGCCTAGGAAAAAGTTTCAAAGGAGCCCTTGGAAAGGCTAAAAGCATAAATTTTTCATTTGGGTAAGTTTTAATCCCTTAAACTTAAAGTTTATGTGGTTTTGTTTTGATTTTTATTAATTCAAAAAGTATGTGGTTATTCAAGCAAAATTTTGATTTAATTCCAAGGATATATGATTTATGGCATGTTGATATTGTTGAAACAAAGTGTTAGTTTGTGCAAAATAGGTTATTTTTATAAATTTTATTGTTAGTTTTGCAAAAATAGTGATTTGGCATGAAAATGGTTTAAACAAAGGTTGGAACTGCCTTCATAGTAGTGGAAATGCTAGCTTAAAACGGATTTTTACAAAAACGACCCAAGGACTAAATTGCAAGAAAAAGTTCTTTCTCGGTAGATTTAAAAAATGACCAAAAAGGCCCTATGTAGTGAGAATTTTGAAAAAGTTAAAACATAAAAGTTGTAGATCTCAACAAAACTGTAAAACATTGCGAACGGTTCGTCAAAAATCGCGATCATTTGTGAGATATTAATTTTACAAAATTTGTTAAAATTAGAAAAAATTTTAAAAGGATAAAAATGTCATTTTTCAAAAGGATTTTGGATATAGTACTTTGAGTAAAAATGATCCTTGTGAAGAATCGAAAATTATGGATTAAAGAGATTAATTTTAATCCCGAGGGTAAAATTGTCAAAATTTTCAATTAAGTGACAAATTGCAAAGTTTTACTAAAATGGGGCATTGATGTAAAATAAGGAGACCCAACACCCTAGGGTATGATTTTAAAATTAGTACGCAACTATTTTTGTCAAAATAGTAAAATTGAGCTCTGGAAATTTAGGAAGCCACCGAGGGCAAAATCGTCATTTTTTAATGAGTAACCTGAAATGCTCCAAAACATTCCAAAGGAGAAAAAAGGATGATTAGAAATATTTTCGCCCTTCGTTAGATATGATAGGGTGGAGTAAGATAGGAGTAAAAGAACTCGTGATTATCGGAGTTGTATGTAGTTATACAACCTAATATATTAATTAACGGTCATTTTTTAATGATACATAGATAAAGTAGTAAAATTTGGCTAATAGCATTGTAATTGGCCAAACAGGACTCTAGAAGACTAAGAAAGAAGGAACTGAAGTCAACTTGCATAGCAACCCAAACAAAGTAAGTACCCATCCCACCTATAGTACAAAATTGTAGGTATAGAATAGAATAAATATATATATTTATATTTATGCCTGCGTGTATATCAAGGTGTATACCTACATGTGTACAATAATATAAGTACCTATAAGTATATTAATCTGTACCTATGAGTATATAGAATAAGTACCTGTATGTATATTATGTTATATACCTGTGCGTATGTTAATGTGTACCTGTGAGTACATAAAGTATGTACCTATATATGTTATACAGCACAAGTGTATTTATGTTTTGTATATAACATGTGATTATAACTTTATGCATGGCATGATAACCATAATAATTGGACTGGTAAATACATCACCATAACTAAGGAAAGTGTCGTACCGACTTCTGACTCAAGAGGAGTTTAAGGTTATGGTTGTTAGACATGTATGCCCTAAGGAGTAAAAATGTAATGAGTTTTTGGATATATTTTTATCAATAAAGAATTCATTTATTATTTATATACCAAATCTTGTCCTCTTTACGTTTATATTTGTTGAATGTATGATAAGCAAACAATAGTTTGAGACTGTCGGTCTAAACTTTTAATAATTGGGCATATGATGGACATATTATGCAAAAGACACGATTCTTAAGGTGACGGTCTAAATCATAAAATCCGCAATCGAGGGAAAAAAGTTTGACACTTTATTCATGTAAAGATTGTTAAGTTGTCTATATCCCTATTAGGTGATGGTTTGTCTTAACCATCGAAGGTGAACTCCGTCAATAGAAACATTGGCACGTTGTCATAGGTGATGATGTGTTGGATCGGAACATAAAGTGAATTGATTTGGATTAATAATTCTGTCTTGGCAAATCAATTCACTTTAGACAATCATTTGTATTGCATCTTAATCATGGAATAAAAGTTCAGCCTATGAAAAGACAATCATTTTGTCTTGGCAAGTCTGCCTCTGAAAAAGTTCAGCCTGCCTATGCGTGGAAAAAAAATCACATGTTTTTACGCAGATTTCATCCAATATTGACCCGAATTTGATTCTGTTTTGAATTTTTGAGACCTTATCTGATAAGGAATGACCTAGACCCAACCTCTATAAATAGGGAGTGAGTCTCATGAGTTATTCAGATCTATTGAGAGATTAAGAGTGATACTCTGCTGGTGAGAATCTGAAACTCCTTGAGAGCTCTTGTTCACAACTCACAAACACTAGCTTTGGGTTCTCTCAATTGGTTGGAAGGAGAGTCACCTTGAGGAAGAGTTGTACGTGTGAGCCTACACTCACTTCGATCATGGATAGAGAATAACAAAGAAGACCAGTTGGTTGAGGCTCTTCTGAAAAGTTACTTCTCTACACTGATTTCAAGAGCTTTTCGACGAATACAAAGTTAGTAAGATCAGGTTAATTTATACATATAGTATGTCAAACTTGTGTTTTGGAAAATACTCTAATTTAAAATTTTTAAAATTTCGCTGCGTATTATTTTTCCAACAATTGGTATCAGAGCCATGGTTTTTACATAAATTTGCGAGTCTGTGATCATGCTATACATATAGATTAGATGATCTTAATCTCTCCTATACTTGAATTTAATTTTATAGAGAGTTGGCACTCTAGGTTTCTATATAATATTATATGTTGTCATGGATTATGTGGTGAATGTCTATTAATTAATTATGGTTGATTAAATCATTATTTAATTATTAATTAATTAATTAATTTATACAAGTTATGGTTCCTTAGAGGTTAGAACATGTATCTAGGTTTTTCATGTAATTAGATGGTGGACTATCATCTTTCTCTAGGAATTATTATTCAATTTTAAATTTGTAAAAATTTTGTAATTAAATAATCATTCGGAGAAGACAAACCTAGGAGATGGATGATGGCGAACCCATGTATTTCCTGAGTCTCTAATTTTTTGTTTTTTGAATTATTGAAAATAAAATTGATGAATTGCATTAAAAATTGTATTTTCTGGAAAAAGATGATTTCTGCTCAGTGGCATGCCGAACTTACTAGTTCGGCAAGCCGATGGTCGTAGATCGACAGGCCGGATGTGAGGTTCGGCAGGCCATTAGTGGGGCAAAAATCAGGCGGCTCTGGGGGCAGGCCGAACTTCTAGTTCGACAGGCCGATGGGTCATGACCGGCATGCCGACCACACAGATCGGCTTGCCAGCAGAGAGTTAAAAATTTCAAAAAAGGTGCAGTTTTTTAATGCAGTTTTAATTTTATTTTTGAGACAATTCTGAGAAACATTAAATATGGATTTGACCGAAAATATGGAGTATTCGATTCATACGGGATTAAAGACTTGGAGATTGGATTTACAAGAAGAAGGATATAGCTTGGAGATTCAAGGATGAAAAATCGATAATATGTTTCGATTATTCTCTTGTAATCTTTGTTTTCTATTCTCTAGGGTGGAACCATAATATTACAGTTATTTATTATTATTTTGCTTGTAGCTTTGCTTGTCTGCATTATAATATGTTTTGCCATGTATAT
>CAMOHE010043457.1:0-15249 GCA_946598075.1 Artocarpus hirsutus | reverse complement strand
CTAATGAGTTATTTAGATCAATAGAGAGATTAAGAGTGATACTTTATTAGTGAGAATCTGAAACTCCCTGAGAGCTCTTGTTCACAAATCACGAACACTAGCTTTGGGTTCTCTCAATTGATTGGAAGGAGAGTCACCTTGACGAAGAGCTGTACGTGTGAGCCCACACTCACTCCGATCGTGGATAGAGAATAGCAAAGAAGACCAGTTGGTTGAGGCTCTTCTGGAACGTTACTTCTCTACACAGACTTCGGGAGCTTTTCGGCTTATACAAGGTCAGTAAGATCAGGTTAATTTATACATATAGCATGTCAAACTTGTGTTTTGGAAAATACTCTGATTTAAAATTTTGAAATTCCGCTACGTATTATTTTTCCAACATACACCAGCCCCAAACTTGAGTGGTACATTGTCCTCAATGTAATAGAAAAAAAATAAACATAAAATAAATATGAAATAAAATAAAAATAAAAATAAAAATAAAAATAAAAATAAAAATAAAAATAAAAATAAAAATAAAAAGAAAAGAACACTCCCTAAAATGAAGATTATGGCAGTTTACTCCTCCTCGTCCTCATGCTCTTCATCATCATCATTGAAAGCCGTGACAGTCGAGAAATTATCTATGTTCATATTCAGATGTCGGGCCATTTGGTTCATCATTTGCGCTAGGTTGCAGATGTTATCATCAATGTGGTCGAGACGTTTGTCCATGCGATCTAGGTGTTCATGCACTGAGGCTTTGACCAGGAGAACAGGGTGGTCGTGGGGTCGAAGAGACCTGGAGGAGCTAGCCCCTACTGTTGGCTCCTGTGCTTCTAGCTTCTTATATGATGCGAGGACCGAATCATTGATGACATGTCAGGGTCCCACCCATTCTTCCATTGCATCCCAACGGACTCTAGCTTTGCTGCACAGCTTAGTAATTAGTGAGGGCAAATACAAGCCCAAGCGTGCATGCATCACACTCATAGCAATCTACCGAGAAATCACTCGGCCCACATCAATGCTTTTCCTTGTCACTATAGCATATAAAAGCACCGCCCGCTCTTTCAGCATAATCATTAACATGGGATACTGGCATGAAGCGAGCACATATAAAATTATGCCATGCCTTGTATGTCCTATTTCTTAGAGCACTAGGAGTTAATGAAATGTATTCACCATTGCGTCCCATTTTCCAACTAGTGCTCGGTGTGCACAACTTGCTGAGGATTTCATCATGGTCAACGTTTTCCAAATAAGCTTGATATTCATCATTATCAATATTAGATAGCCCAAAGTGTTGGTTGATAGCTGTTCGATCAAGCTTCACCCATATTCCCCTCACAAAGACCTTTCCATTATCGTGCTCGGGGGCATTGGCATAAAATTCTTGAACCATCGTAGTTAGGCTCAAGCCTGGTTGTTTCACAAAATTGGCCCATCCACGATCTAAAATTTGATCATGTATCACGCTTTCACATGTATTGAGTCCCCGTTTAGGAATTGGAGTCTTTCTTTCCAACGAGGATTGATAACGAGTAAAAGCAGCTTGTGAGATGAATTTAATCTTATCAAATTGCACAGATGCCGAACCCCTTATACACTTCTTCGGTGCCATGATCGTAATTCACAATAATCCATTTTCAAAAGCCCCCCTTTTTTTTAACAATTACACTCCCAAATTTCTCTTAGACACTCTAAATCAACCATTAATGTCACCAAATGATCTCAAATGCCACACTTGCAACGTCTACGAACACCTCTAATATCCATTGGCGACAACTAAAACTTTTGTCTCTCTTAGACTTTGTATCGAACACTTGGTGTGCACTCAATAACTCCAAAGGAGATGAACTCCTCTCTACAAATTAAATCTATCCAAATAGCCAATTCTCAGATAAGGCACAAATAAGAGTAATGTACCTGATTGTCAGCAAAGAACACCCCAATTTGTGTGGCCCAATCTTCAGAATTTTCTTCACTTTTTTTTTCGCTGCCCACTGCACAACGTGTTGAGGAACTTAGATGGGGGCGTTTTGATGCTGTGGGTGAGGAATTTGGGATGATGGGGGCAAGGTAGAGTGATGAAAGGATGAAAAAAAATTCGATTGAGGGGCAATAAGTGGTGTTTGTGTGCATAAGAGAATGGGGGGGGGGGCGCTGAGGGGGCGACTGTGGGGGCACGACCGAGAGGACTCTCTTTCTTTTTTTTTTTTCACTGATTTTGTCTGAGACCCAGGGTGAGCATGCTTATAAACGGCACAGTGCCTAGGCACTACTTCAAAATCAGGCCCCGTTTTTGCTCAGCGCCTAGGCGCTACTTTGAAATTTTTATTCCTTTTGAATGAGCACCTAGGCGCCCAAAAAGTGGCACCTAGGTGCCTTGCTCTCGGGTCCTTGTGGCCTTCTATAGTGCATAGGCGCTCAATTTTGGCGCCTAGGCACCCAATCTTAGCGCCTAGGCTCTTTTCTGTATCTTTTGCATCCATTATCCCCAAGAACACCTGAAATCACCACAAAAATAAAATGCATCATAATTAGCTTATAAAATACCAAAAATATATAACTAACTAAAACACTAATTAACATGATAAAAACTCAAATGAATATAGGTAAAGAGCTTGGGCTGCCTCCTAAGAAGCGCTTGTTTTATCGTCATCAACCTGACTCTTTCTTCTTTATAGTGAGTTGAGAGTGATGATTGACTTGTTGCACTCAATTCCACTATCAAAATATGGCTTCAAACGCTGTCCACTGACCTTAAAGGTTCCTTTCTCTTCATGATGTAATTCAACCGCGCCATAAGGAAACACTTTGGTGACCACGAATAGACCCGACCATTTGGATTTGAGCTTTCGAGGGAACAATCGTAGCCTAGAATTATATAGCAGCACCTTCTGACTGGGAACGAACTATTTTCGCTAGATGTGCTTATCATGCCAAGCTTTGGTCCACTCCTTGTAGATCTTTGCATTTTCATATGCTTCATTGCGGAACTCATCTATCTCATTGAGTTATAACAGGTGCCTCTCATCCGCTGCTTGCATGCCCATATTCAACTGTTTCATTGCCCAATATGCTCGATGCTCCAATTCCACTGGAAGATGGCAAGCCTTCCCATAGACCAACCTATAAGGAGACATCCCTATAGGTGTCTTAAATGCAGTCCGATAGGCCCATAAAGCATCATCTAACTTTTTCGACCAATCCTTGCGAGAGCTATGAACCGTTTTCTCCAGAATCTGCTTCACCTCTCTGTTAGAAACCTCTACTTGCCCATTAGTCTGAGGATGGCAAGCAAGTGTAGTACGGTGCTTGACTCCATATTTCAACAAGAGTGCTTCAAATTGCTTATTGCAAAAGTGTGTTCCCTCTTCACTTATGATAGCTTGTGGAGTTCCAAACCTTGTAAAGATGTGTTTCCTGAGAAAATTAAGCACTACCTTGCCATCGTTGGTTTGGGTTGCTGCCGCGTCAATCCACTTTGACACATAATCCACTGCAAGGAGGATATACTTGTTGTTGTAGGATAAGGGAAACGGTCCCATGAAATCGATACCTCATACATCAAAAAGCTCCACTTCTAGAATATTCTTCAAGGGCATCTCATTCCTTCTTGAAATGTTTCCCGATCGTTGGCATCTATCACAAGCTATAACAAAAGCATGAGCATCTTTGAACAATGTGGGCCAATAAAACCCAAATTGCAACACCTTAGTTGCCGTTCTATTTCATCCAAAATGTCCACCATACTCAAGGGTGTGGCAATGTCTCAGGATCTCTTCTACCTCATCTTCTAGCACACATCTTCTTATTACTTGATAAGCACAATGCCTATAAAGAACTGGTTCTTCCTAATAGTAGTGCTTTACACTAGACAAGAACTTCTTCTTTTGTTGATATGATAGTCCCCGTGGCATGATCTTTCCTGCAAGAAAATTCACATAGTCTATTAACCATGGGATAGAGCTTGTACATGTGATGACAAAGAGTTGCTCGTCTGGAAACTGATCACCAATGGGAGGCTGTTGCAACTCTTGTTCTTCTGGTTGTTCAAGTCTTGAGAGATGGTCTGCCACTAGATTTTCTGTACCCTTCTTGTCTCTAATCTCCATATCGAATTCTTGGAGTAAGACAACCCACCGGATAAGTCTTGGCTTTGCATCCTTCTTGGCCATAAGGTATTTAATTATAGAATGATCTATAAAGACTATTACGTTATTGCCAATTAGGTATGATCTGAACTTGTCGAAAGTGAAGACGATGGCAAGTAGTTCCTTCTCTGTTGTGGCATAATTGAGTTGGGCATCATTGAGGGTCCTGCTAGCATAATAAATAGCATGAAATACCTTATTCCTCTGCTGTCCTAGAATTGCTCCTACTGCAAAATCACTTGCGTCACACATCAATTCAAAAGGAAACTCCGATTCCGATGCTACAATAATGAGTGCAGACACAATCTTCTCTTTCAGGGTAGTGAATGCCTTCTCATACTCCTCATTGAAGTCAAAAGGAGTACCTTGCACAAGTATATTCGGAAGAGGCTTAGAGATCTTGGAGAAATCCTTGATGAATCTTCCATAGAAACCTACGTGACCAAGAAAACTCTGAATCCCCTTGACTGAGGTTGGTGGTGGAAGCTTCTCAATTGTCTCTATCTTCGCTCGATCAACCTCTATCCCCTTTGATGAAAAGCGGTGGCCCAAGACAATTCTTTCTTTTACCATGAAGTGGCACTGCTCCCAATTAAGCACAAGATTGGTTTGTTCACATCTCTCCAAAACCAATTCAAAATTAGCCAGGCAATGGTCAAAAGAGTTACCAAAAATAGAGAAATCATCCATGAATATTTCTATTATCCACTCCACCATGTTTGAAAAGATCGCCATCATACATCTTTGAAAGGTTGCTGGTGCATTGCAAAGGCCAAACGGCATCTGACGGAATGCAAATGTACCATAAGGACATGTGAATGTGGTCTTCTCTTGGTCTTCTGGTGCAATAGCTATTTGGTTGTACCCTAAGTGGCCATCTAGAAAACAGTAATACTCGTGACCTGTAAGATGATCCAACGTTTGATCAATAAAGGGTAAAGGGAAGTGATCTTTACAGGTAGCTTTGTTTAGTTTCCAATAGTCTATGCAAATCCGCGATCCGATGACAGTCCTTGTTGGAATTAGCTCACTATTCTCATTTTTTACTACCGTCATACCACCCTTCTTTGGCACTACTTGCACCAGGCTAACCCATGATCTATCAGAGATCGAATAAATCACTCCCGCATCTAACCACTTCAACACCTCCTTGCAAACCACTTCTTTCGTGGTAGGAATTAGTCTCTGTTGTGCTTCTACTGATGGTTTGCTATTTTCTTCCATTAAGATCCGATGCATGCACATTGTTGGACTTATCCCCTTAATGTCTGCTAAGGACCACCCAATAGCTGACTTATATCTTCTAAGCACCCATAACAACTTGTCTTCTTCTTCATTAGAAAGGCTAGAAGAAATAATTACCAATAAAGATGATGACTCACCAAGAAATGCATATTGTAGATGATCCGGTAATGGCTTGAGCTCAAGAGTAGGTGGTTTCTCAACTGAAGGAATTGATCAAGAAGGGCCTTGTCCCAAAGGTTCAAAATACTGCCAATTGCTGGGACCAAAAGAATCCATCCAATTAACAATCTCCATGATATCCTCATCTTCAAGAGTAGATGGAGTAGGATGAGTCAAGCATGGTCTTCTGGTTTGCTAAAGTGTTGCAAAAGCAACTATCACTAGCTCTCGGATATTTTATAGCCTTTAAGACATTAAAAGTTACTTCTTCTTCCTATACCTGAAGCCTTAATTCTCCCTTCTGAACATCAATGAGCACTCGTCCGATTGCCAAGAAAGGCCTCCCTAATATGATAAGGATGTCCTTGTCTTCTTCCATATCTAGTACCACAAAATCTGCAGGGAATATAAACTTGTCTACCTTGACAAGAACATCTTCAATAACTCCCCTTGGATGCTTAATAGACCTGTCAGCCAACTGCAAGGAAATAGTTATAGGTCTAGCTTCACCTAATCCAAGCTTTTTGAAAATAGACAAAGGCATTAAATTAATGCTTGCACCAAGATCGCACAATGCCTTTTCAAATACAGAATTCCTAATGGCACATGGAATAGTAAAGCTTCTTGGATCTATGAGTTATTGAGGCAACTTTCTTTGGATGATAGCACTGCATTCTTTAGTAAGTGCAACAGTTTCATACTCCTCCAACTTCCTCTTATTTAATAGGATGTCTTTCGTAAACTTCACATAGCTTGGCATTTGTTCGAGTGCATCGACGAAAGGCATGTTAATGTGGAGCTTCTTGAAAACATCAAGGAATTTAGCAAATTGTTTATCTAATTTGCTCTTCTTGAGGCGCTGAGTGAAAGGAATACTCACTTCCTGCTGTTGAGGAGGTAATGGTTGAGCTTTAGACATGACTTCATCCTGTTCCTGATCAATCTTTTTGGACTTTTCACCACTTGAAGGCATCTCCAATTCTTTTCCGCTTCTCAAAGTGATTGCCTTGCAATGTTCTTTAGGATTCACTTCTGTGTTGCTAGGTAAATTACCTTGTTGTCGACCACCATACATGTTAGCTAATTGACCAATTTGAGCTTCCAGATTTTGGATTTGAGCAGCTTGATTCTGAAAGTTAGTCTTAGTCTCAGTCATGACTTGTCAGTGTTGTTAGTCAGCTGGAGCAAAGCGGCTTCTAAATCAGTCTTCTTCTCCTATGGTTGAAATCCCTGTTGAGACTGCCCCATATTTTGATTATTTCTCCATGAAAAGTTTAAATGATTGTGCATCCTGGATTGTATGTGTTGGAGTGTGGGTTTTTCTACTATCTATTGTAGTTCCCAACAAATTGTGCCTGCTCTACCTGAGGTTGTTGAAATGGATTCCCCACTTGACATTCTTCACTCGGATGGTTGCCTTGATAGAAATCACACATAAGTTGAGGAGTCTGAATGGCATTGACCGCCAATTGGCTGTTCTGGAATTGCTTAGTAAGCACTGCAACTTGAGCAGTCAACGTAGATAGAGCTTCAACTTCATAAACCCTAGCTACTTTCCTTGTCATTGACCTGTCACTTGGCCACTGAAAGTTATTGGTGGCCATATCCTCTAGCAACTCATATGCTTCATCCTTATTTTTCTTCATAAATGCTCCCCATGCAGATGCATCAATTAGAGTTCTGGTGTTACCTGTCAACCCATTGTAAAAATTATGGACTTGCATCCACTTAGGCAGCCCATGATGGGGACACTTCCTTAATAGCTCTTTATATCTCTCCCAAGCATCATATAAAGTCTCGCCTTCATATTGAGTGAAATTGTTGATCTCAATCCGCATCTTTGCTGTTTTTGCAGGAGGAAAGAACTTGGCCAGAAACTTGCGAACCAAATCTTCCCAGGTAGTGATAGAATCTGCAGGTAAAGAGTTCAACCAGCTTTTTGCTTTATCCCTCAAAGAGAAAGGGAATAACCGAAGGCGAATGGCATCATCAGAAACACCATTATACTTGACAGTATCACAAATTTCTAGAAAGTTTGCAATGTGAGCATTGGGATCTTCAGTGGGCAATCCAGTGAATTGGATTCCTTGAATCATCTGCAGAGTCACCGGCTTTAGCTCAAAATTATTAGCTCCAATAGCTGGCCTTCTTATGACCAGTTGGATACCCGTCGCAGTTGGTAATGCATAGTCCCTTAAGGCCATTGGTGGATGGGCCTCATTTCGAACTTCATTCGGATTAGCCATAGTGTCTTGCAACTGATTGAGAGCTTCTCTCCTCTCCTTCCTATTCCTCCAACAAGTGCATTCTATCTCAAAATCGAGAGGAAATAAGTCACTGCTCCCAGACCTTCGCATGCACCTAGATAGAATTCCTGCAACAAAGAACTGCAAACAACTATAATTAATAAAACTAAAAGACAAATTCAAAGCAAAACTAGAGTTATTTTATTCGATATTAATGGAAACAAATTAATCCCCAGCAGCGGCGCCAAAAACTTGTTGTGGATTTTCTAACGCAAGTGCACGTATCGTTAACAAGTAATAAAGTGAAAGTAGAGATCGTTCTCTCGAGGACTAATTTTCACTAAGTATCAAATTATTCTAACTCTAATTCTATTTGAACAACTAAGATATATGAAGCAATGGAATGATAAAATGGCAAAAGTAAGACAAATTAAATTAATGAAGAGTGATAAATGCAACTTTAACAGGAAAGAATTCAATATATTAAGGCTTCTAGTTCCGACTCACCAGATTAATCCTATCCAATTTATTTAATTTACTCAATTAATATTTACTCCTATGCTGATAACGAATTTCTGTTCGACAGTCATTAATCTTTCTCAAGCATTAATAATTTATCCTAGTTAACAAATTTCCTACATCTTTGTGGAAATTCTAAACTTACCAAGATTCATTAAGCACAAGAAATTCACCAGTTACACAAGTCTCATAGATATCTCTATACTGTGATGATCTCTTGGCATTCAATCGTGGTCTAATTTAATTATTGCTTCTCAGTCTCAAATTAAATCACAAATCATGTAAAAGGTGCGCAAACTTTTACAAGCATTAAGATTAGATTAAACACTAAGCATAGATAATGAATAAACATCAAATTTAATTAAATTAAATTAATATGAACATTCATAATCCGGCTACATCATAGCCTTAGAATATAGAAAATTAGTTCATAATGAAACTAAAAATCATCCTAAACAATGTCCTAAACATAAGAAGTAAAAGAAAAGAACTATATATTTGGATAGGAAGATGGATTCCGTCTCTGGATTGCACCAATCTTCTTCTCTAAAAAAGTGAGTCCTTCCTTCTTTTTTGCAAGTTCTTTCTGTCAAAAATTCGTGCTTCAACCCTTTATAATGTTCTATTTATACGCAAGGGTTTGGAGGGGCAATTTTGAAACAAAATTATGCTGAAATTTGAATTAAGATTGCAATGGCTCCTAGGCTCGATTTTCTGGTGCCTAGGCTTTGCAATGGCGCCTAGGCTCTAGGATTATAGCTCATAGACGCTACACAGACGTAGGGACTTTTTTCGAAATGCTCGGCCTCCTTCATGGAATGGCGCCTAGGCGCCCAAGTTATGGCGCCTAGGTGCTGTGCTTTTGGATTTTTGTATGGAACTTCATCTATATGAGCGCCTAGGTGCCCATAAGCTAGCTTTTAGGCTCCATTTTCATCCCGAGTCTAACTTTGCTCGTTTTTTATCCGCTTTGCCCCGCACTTTGCTATCATGCATCCTTTTTCCTCAAAACCAACTAAAGAACACAGAACACTATTAAATCCTTATAAATTGTTCAAAACTAAGAAAAATATTAAGTGAGAATTACCTAATTAATTAGCCTAAAACTAACTTATCACATACACACAGGTATACATATTCATATATCACATTCTATACCTACAAATTCATACTGTAGGTGGGATGGGTACTTACTTGATTCGAATGTCGGGTAATTAAACCTCGATTCTTTCTCTATCCTAGACTTCTAGATCCTGTTGGCCAATTTCAAAGCCAATAGCTAATATTCACTATGTTTCAATACAAAGTGATCATTAATTAATAAATTGAGTTGCATATCTGTATACAACTCTAACAACCATTGGTGTTCTTTTTTTCTATCTAACTCTACCCTATAGTCTCTAACGAAGGGTGGGAATCTTTCTAATCATTTCTTTTCCCATTTGAAACATTTCAGAGCGGTTCGTGTTACTCGAGCAAAAATGACGATTTTGCCCCTCGTGGGCCTATAGACCTACCCGAGCTCAATTTCATTATTCTAACAAAAATAGTCACATACTAGTTTTAAAATAACACCCTAGTGGGCTGGATCTCCTTATTTCATATCTATGCCCCATTTTCGTAAAACTTTACGATTTAGCCCTTAAACTGAAAATTTTGACAATTTTGTCCCCGGGGCTAAAATTTATTTCTTTACACCAAAATTTCCCATTTTTCATAAGAAACATTTTTACTCAAAGTACCATACCTTAAATCATTTTGAAAAATGACGTCTTTGCCATTTCAACATTTTTTTCAATTTTAACAAATTCTTGAAAAATTAAAATCTCACAAACGGTTGAGTTTTTAACGAATCGTCTTTATTGCCTAATAGTTTCATCGAGATCTACAACTTTTATGTCTCAACTTTTCCAAAATTCTCACTGTACAATGGTGTTTTTGGGCGTTTTTTAAATCTACCGAGGGAAAACTTTTTCTTTCAATTTAGTCCTTAGGCTATTTTTATAAAAATCCATTTTAAAACTGTAAATCTACCCCTGCAAAGGCAGTTCTAACCTTTGTTTGAATCATTTTCATGCCCAACCATCATTTTTGAAAAACTAGCACTGAAATTACAAAAACAGTGCTTTTTACATAAACTACCATCTTTCAACATTCAACTCTTAATTTCACAACATCAACATGCATAATTCATATTTCCATGGGATTCAACCACAAAACTAGCTCAAGAACCCATATTCTTTTGAGAAAATAAAAATCAAAACAAAAATCATAAAATTTCAAAACTTTAAAATCAAAACTTACCCCAAATAACACTTTTTGATTTCTAACCTTCCAAGGCTCCTTTGAAACTCCTTCCTAGAAGCTATTTTCATTAAAAAACACCATGAATTAGTTTCCTTTCTTTTTCCTAAGAAAAACCCTAAAAACCCTTGAAAAAGTTTAGGTTTTTACCTTAAAACTTGTAAAAATTCCTTGAACTTTGCCTCTTGAACTTACTTAGGGTTATTTTTGCAAAGATTTGGGTTGAGAAAATTTTTGAAGAGCTCCAACAATGGCTGCCATGGGGTTTGGAGAAGAAGAAGAGATTTTTTTTTTTTTTTTTGCTAAACATGCATTTAATGCTTCCTTATCCAGTTGGTTACTCATCAAGTAACCCTTTGGGTTACCAAGTGTCACCATGGGATTGGGCCACCTTTCATGGCTTGTTGGCCCAATAAGATTCAAGTGGGTGTCCACTTTGTGGGGCCCAAAAATTTACACTGTGTAATTTTTTATTGCACAGTATTTTTCTTATGCTGCCATGGTCAAATCAGTGCAAACTCATATCCTTAGATTGTGTAAACTATTTCACTTACCTTTGGTTTACCTTTGGAGGCCAAACGTAACATTTTTCATATCTGCGTTTTCACTTAGCAGTATACTTGTACTATGTCGGACTCTTTTTTTCACTGGGTTGGGTTTTGATGGACTCTATGTATTATTCGTATTCTAAGCACCCATTTGCGCGTATCACAATTTTACAATTAATTGTGATATAAACTTCATTTTATGGATATTATTTACAAATTTTCAAGTAATTAAACTCATAAAATCTGTATTAAAAATATCCAACATTGCATCACATTCACAGTGGAATATTTAGTTAATACCACTCAATTATACATTATCATAATTTTACAATTATTACAATTTTTAAGGGTAAATTTATTAATTAAACCTAATTTAAATATTAAATTTTATTAATAAATTTCCCTTGTCATTACAGCTTGACCGCTTGCCAACTTGGAGGTTTTTGCTAAAGGACTAGGGCGTTCTGCTAAGGTTTTTGCTGGAGGTTTTTTCTTATTTTACTTGTAATAGAGGGTTCCATAAAACCCTAGAGTAATCTAGACTAGTTTGCTTTCACGTTAAGTTTACTTCACATTGATATAGTTTCTCGTGTTGTGTGTCACATTAAAATACATGCCTTATCTTGTACTGGCCATCAGATTTGTATCATGTGAATGGATCATAGATGTCCATCTAAGTGGCCTTGGCCTATAAATAAGGGTGACCCCTTCATTAGTACCATCATCCAAAAATTTGACATTAAGAGCTCTTGTAAAAGAATTCTATACTTGATAGCAGTTCTTTCACGTTTTTGCCAAGTTCCTTCGCGTTATTTTCTCGTTTTTGTGCTGCTAGCCTTGAGTTTGCATGAAGTGGGCTTACCTAGCATTTGCGAGAGTGCTAAGGCCTCACGGTTGCCTGTGAGTAGAGTGGGTCTGTGACAATAGGGAAGGCAATAGTTACAGGTGGGAGAGGGAAGCTTGTAATAAGATTATATAAAGACTAAAAATTCATTTCAAGCTCTGACATCATTTCCACTAATCAGAGAATTATTTTCCTCATGAATCATATAACTATTTTGGAGCCAACTTTATTTCAATCTCAACAATAATCAATGACATAGGAGCTGACTCTGCTTCTGTCAAAAAAATGAGATCATATATTGTGCCGACTCTAGAGATGCTCCTGCTACCATTGATTTTTTTAATTGGCCTTGGTAGGTTCCGTTGTAAGACCAAATCCAAATGGGAAGAGCGGATCATAATGCGGGTCTCCAAAGTTCATGGGGAGCTGGTCAACCGTCTTGAACCAAGTCCGGGAAAGCCTTCCAGTGAACCCGTAATCTCCGAATAAGACATCGGCAACACCTTGGCCTTCAGTTCCAGGAAGCGAAGCGGCAACAAGAGCGTCTATTGTAGAAATGTAGGGTTGGATCACAACAGGGCGGCCGGAGATAACTATAACAACACATTTCAGAGCACCGCACACATTTGTGATGGTGCTGGGGCCGGGCTCAGGGATTGTCAAGTTCAAGTTGTCACCGAATGTTTCTGCGTACGCGGGTTCCCCCACCACGACAATGGCATAAGAGAACTTGTTGGACTTGATGAAGTTGGCATCTGGGTTTTCCTCATACACCACTTCGGTTTTTGGGTCAACAGTGTTTTTAATGGCAGTGAGGATTGTGGTACCTGTTCAGTACGTTGGTTCTGGTTAATTCTACAACGTGCAGAAATGTACAGTTTCAAAAATGGATTTATTTCATTTAACATGCTATTTCAACTAAGAAGCCCAGTTGTTGAAACTGATAAAAAAGAATTATTATCAAAATACCTGAAGTGAGGTTGTTGCCACTTAGTCCCTGCCATTCAATTGTCCAACCACCACACTGATAGCCCAAATTGTCTGCATGAGTACCAGCAACAAGAATCTTTGGTGCCTTCTTTGGAAGCGGTAGCACCGGCTTGTCAGCAGCTTCCCCATTTTTCAGCAACACTAATGATTTTCTCACGGCTTCCCTAGCCAACTCTCTGTGCTCCTGTAACACGGTAGCGTGCATATCATTGCTGAACCGACCAATCCAATCCAATGTAGCTTAGACATTACACTGGATTTTAAACTTGAAAATCCAATTCGATTTAAGTTTTTTTTTTTCCCTCCAAGTTTTGATTGAGAATCCCAATCAACCAAATCAAGCAAATTCAATGCATATAAGTATTTTTTTTTTATAGATATTTTAGTTTATGAAATATATCTTTCTCCTTATTTCTTATTAGGAATGGATTATGGATTATGGACAAAATATTTGTTCGTGTTTAAGACGTGCTTAATAAATTTGGTTTTTCTGGTTTGCTTTTCTTTTACTTAATTAGCTTTCATATAATGGTTGGACTCAATCAGATTTTTAACTTGCAAATGCCAGTTATATCGGATGCTCTTTAAAAATTGGTGTCTTAGGCTTCTGATTACTAACCTGCTTGCCAAGCTCATGGACCAGGCCGTAATCAGCCAGTGGTTTCTCAAATAGACCCATCATGAATTTAACCCTCAAAATCCTCTGCACTGCATCATCAATTCTGCTTATGGGAATAAACTTGTTCTTCACCAGGTGGGTTAGACCATCTATGAATTCTGTATAGTTGTATGGAACCATGATCTGTAACATCCCAACAATATGTGTGAGAAGGAAATTGAAGTCCCATATTTAATAAAAATATGAGGGAAGCAAAATGTCAATAGAATTACCATGTCAATGCCGGCACTAATTCCTGCTTCAATAGAGTATGTGTAGTTAAGATGCGGCGGCGAGGTGATCCGATCAATACCCTGCCAATCGGAGATGACAAACCCCTGAAAAAACGATTTAAAGGATTATTAGATTGCTTTTCTTTTCGGCCAAGGAAGATGGTGAAGAAAAGCAAAAGTTGCACAAAAGGTTGATTTTTATTTCTTTCTTTTGTTTTTTGTTTTTTTTACCCTAAATCGAAGAGTTTTCTTGAGGAAACCGGTGATAAGTTCGCGGTTGGCATGCATCTTTTTCCCATTCCAGCTCGAGTATGATATCATAACGGTCGAAACACCCTTGATGATAGAGTTGTAGTAACCCGCCATGTGAATGCCGAGCAATCCATGTCTGTTGATCACGGTGTTGTTCTCGTTGATGCCCTTGGTTGTTCCACCGTCGCCCACATAGTGCTTTGCACAAGCTGCAACCTTTTTGCTGTGGATTCAAATGGTGCAATAGTAAGTACTAACAAGGCACTTGAGTAAAATTTATCCGCCAGGAATGTGAGCATTACAAGCTTGCTGAAAACTTTTCATAACAAAAAGTGATCAACACTAACCAAATTATGCTTTGTATTGTGGTGCTTCATCTCCCAGTTATGAAATGTTTTTAACAAAGTCAGATAGCATAATAAAGCGGGCCAACAACCGTTTGCGTGATGATATGTATATTATGAGAGATAAATCTATTAGGCTTTTGGCAAACTCAGTTTCAACTAAATAGTTTTAACTCAAACAGTGTAAAACTCTCACATCCTATAATAAACATCCTATACATAGGTACTTTTTTTTTTTGCTCTGGATCCTACTTAGACACATATATCCATAGTTGTCATTCCTCACTTGTACATGTTAGTCCACTGATTAAGTGTGCTTACCTAGTCGTAAACCTTCAACAATTTTCTTATATTGTCTTATCTGCAACCGTGACATTGCTTTGAAAATTATATCATGTCACACTTAAAAAGAATATATGTCTATTTATTTCAAAAAAATAAAGTTTAAAAACATTTAGGTCCTGCTACTCGAACTTTTTCAAATAATTAGTTTTATTTGTTTAAATGTTTTCTTTCTACCCAATTCAAATAGAGAAAATCCAACACGCTTTCAACTCTCTCCTCATCTTCTTTATCATCTATGGGTCTTTTTCAATGGCATAATTAGTAAGTTTTGAACGATGATGTATTTATAAAAGTTAGTAGTACCAGCGAGCAAAAGCGCGCATGAATGAGAATGACAATGGGACGGGGTGGGCCAAAGAACATTATTTGTTCACGCCCTTTATGCAAAACACATGATCTGTCCCTTATCTGACACCTCACCGT
>CAMOHE010043456.1:0-37091 GCA_946598075.1 Artocarpus hirsutus | reverse complement strand
ATAAGTTTTAATATAGTTGATGTAATGAAAGATATGTTCCTATGAAAATGTGCCTAGTGCACCATTATGATGATGATAATGATGAAGTTGATAATGTTCATGAAATGTTTTTAAGTTGTGAGAATTACAATGTACTTACTAAGCACTAGCTTATTCAAGTTTTATATCATGTTGCAGATAAGAGTAAGAAAGTTTTGGAGTAGGCGGAGGACACTGACAGGCGTGTGAGCTAAGGAAGATGGTTTGCAAATGGAAGAACACCAAGAAAAGAGATTTTAATAAAATAATCCATAATTTACGATTCTGAGTATGTTTATTTTTTTTTTGAAATTTTAAGGATATGTTTTATAATTTTTGAGAATATTTATTTGATGGACTCCTATTATTTTATAAATTTTCTTCCGCATTTGAAGCTTTAAAACTTGTTTTAAAACAATTTTTTTTTTTGTTCGGCCTGCCGACCATTACTGGTCAGACTGTCGAAGAGTTTAATCGGCCTGCTGATTGTCAAGTATCGGCATGCCGATCTTGTTAACTTTAAAAACTCCATTTTGCAAAGCCTCGGTCGGCCTGCCGATGGATGACCTTCGGCCTGCCGATATCCAAAGTTCGGCCTGCCGAACTGTGTTCAAAGAGTTTTATTATTGCTTTTAAAGGTTAATTTAATTTTCAATGATATTAGCGAACTATTTACAGCATGTTTATGGAAAAGAGAATTGTTATAATTAAGTAATTTTAAATTTTTTTTGTAAATTGTATAAAAATACAAATATATATATGTATGTACGGATCCTGGGAATGCTTTTTCAAACTACGATTATAAATATAAGTTATAATTTATAATAGTTTTGCTACAATTAATGGTTTAATGAATGAATGTAACGACAACTGTGACGTCCGGTAAGAGGGCGTTACAAGACATACTACCAACATCAAGCCAACAAACTAGATTTGCCATTGGGCTAGAGTTCCGAGAATAGGGTCGGAGTAGGGTTCTAGGACCGAGGTCGAGGTCTAAGGCCAAAGTCGAGGTCGGGTTTCAAGACCATGACTGGGGTCAAGGCCAGGTTTTGGGACTGGACAAGACTGGGATCAAGATCGGGTTCTATAACCAAGGTTAGGGTCAACTTCTAGGATAGTTGTCGAGGTTGGTCAAGTTCCAAGACCAGAGTCAGGCTATAGGATCAGGGCAGAGTCAGCTTTTGGGATTGGACTAGGGTAAAGGTCGGCTTTGGGAACCAAGGTCCGGTCGGGTTCTGTGATTAGTGTCAAGCTTAGGGTTGGGTTCCCAGACGGGGTTCGGGGTCGGGAAATGTGAAGTGAAATCATATTTAAAATATCATTTAATATATATTAGGAAGGATAATTTTAGAATTTTTGAAAAATTAATTGCATTAGAGGGCATTTTGAGTATGATTTTGTAAATACACGCAGTGTTTTGGATATTTTAATAACTAAAAAGTCAAAAGTGGTATTTAGACAAAACACAATGGGTGTTTTGAGTATCTTTCTATCTTTATAATTTAGATAAAACTCAGTGATTGTCAATGTGGTTTTCTTATAAAAAAAAGGGGAAAGTTTTACAACAGGGCTTGAAAACATGAACCATCAATAAGCGTCTATTTTTCATATATCAAATTTGTATTAAAAACTCTTTTTTCTTCAAACTTTTTTTCATTTTACTGTGAATTTGACCAGGTCCAACTAGTAAAAATATGCACAAACATAGAAGGATCCCAAAGAAAATAAAAATAAATATTTACACAGAAATACTTAAATAAAGAGTCAAATTCATTGTAGGTATCTAAATTTTTTTTCTTTTTCAAAAATAAGTCCCTACACTAAAAATTGTTCCAACTTAACCATTACATTCTTTTTATCTAAAATTTTTCCATTCAAAATTTAATATTTAACGGATTTTGTAATAAAAGAACCAAAATAAGATGAATTAAATAGTTTAAAGGTGTATTATATTATATTTTAAAATTTAAAAGTTAAAATAGAACAAATTGTATAATAAAACAATTATTGTCCTTTAAATCTTAAAATTTAGATAAGAATTTAAAAGGCGGAGAGTCCTACCTCAATGTCAATAACTTCCGTCCAAAGGTTTGTCGTTTTCACACGAAAGATTGGGGCATTCATTGACTGGGTTCTTTTCTTTTCTTTTGGTTTTTTTTTTCCCCCCAATTACTCACCGAAAGAGTTAAGTTTGTATGCAATTTATCTGCCAATAGGGACAACTGAAAAAGACTACTTGTTCAACCCATTGTACCACTTTCGTTTCATTTCAAGTGAAAAGGAAAGTAATATTAAAAATTAAAAAAACAAACAACTGAAAAAGAAAGTACAAAAATTTAATGCATCCTATACGTCATGGCTGAGGGCAGAGGCTAATATTTTAGTGCCAATTCTTAATTCAATGTGAAATGTCAAAGTAAAATCTCCGAGAAAATGATTTGAACCCCACTCCCAATAACTATCGACAAATCTGTTTTCTTTTTAACTTTTTGTTTCACATATTTTTAATTTTAACTTGATTTTGATCATACTTAACAGTTAAAAACAAATAATATTGATATGATATTTCAATATAAAAATCTCTTAGATTGTAATCAATCAAAAATTTACAAAAGTCACTAATTATTTAAGATAGTCTGATAAGTCGAAATTGCCATCGGGGTTAGGCCAGTGGACTATACCTGTTAGGGAGGTCAAAATAGCGAGCAGGTTACACGATTGGGGTCCGGCCAATATGTTGGACAGGATGAGGCTAATGGACCAAACTTGTCATCCGACCGGCTAGCAAGTTTGACACATTGTTAAAGTCAAGACGACAGGTCGAACACACGGCTAGCGTTAGGCCAGCGAACTAGATTTGCCATTGGGCTTAGGTTCCAAGACCATGGTTAGAGTAAGGTTCTGGGACAAAGGTCGGGGTCTGAGGTCACAGTTTTGGGGTCAGATTTCAAGACCAGGGCTAGGGTGAGGGCCGAGTTCTAGGATCGAACGGGACCTGGGTTGAGGTCTAAAACCAAGGTTAGGGTCATCTTATGAGACAGATGTCGGGGTTGGTCGAGTTCCAAGACTAGAGTCGGGATCTGGGACTAAGTTCGAGGTCAGGTCAACTTTTAGGACCAGATTGCAGTATAGGTCTGTTTTTGGAACCATGGTCAAGTCAGGTTCTATGACTGGTGTCGAGGTTCGGGTAGGATTTCCCAACAGGGGCTCTACGTCAGGGTTGGGCTTGGGGTCTATGACAAAGGCCAAGATCAGGATCTAAGACCGGGGTCAGGGTTGGAGTTAGGTTTCAAGATTAGGGTCGAGGTCAAGGTCGAGGTCCAAGACTAGGGTCGAGGTTGGGGACGAAATCTGGAATCATGGTGAGGCTCGAGTTTTAGGACCAGGGTCGGATTTCAAGACCGAGGTCGAGGTTAGGCTTTGAGATTGGGATCGAGGTCAAATTTGAGATTAAGGTTAGGGTCGGGACCTGGGATAGAGGTGGAGGTCAAGGTCAAAACCTGGTCAGAAACTTAACCCCAACCATGATCCTAGATCTTGGATCCCGACTCCAATCCTGGTCTCGGAACCTACTAGGGATCCCCACCATAGTCTTAGAATCTGATCCCGACTCCGGCCTTGTTAAGAAACTTGACCCTGGCCCCAGATTCTAACCCAGACCCTAATCCTAGAACTTGACCCAATCTTAAAACTTGACCTCGAACCCTATATCGAAACTAGACCCCAATCCCAAAAACTGACCTCGACTCCCGTCCCGGTCCTAAAACCCTACCATAACCTCAGCCTTAGATGTCAACCTCGACCATGCCCTTGTCCTTGATCCTAACCACAACTTTAGTCTTGAAACCCAACTTCGACCTTAATCTCAAATCCCAACCCCGACCTTAGTCCTAATCCCGACCCTATCCCCATATCCTGACTTTAGTCCCAGAACTTGTCTCTGGCCCTGAAACTGAACCGAGACCCAGGCTTTGGATCTCAACCTCGGTCCTAAAACCTAATCTCGACCCCACCCTTGGAACCTGATCCCGGTTCTAAAACCTAACCCCAACCCTATTCTTGGAAGTATTAAATAAAACTAGCTTTAAAAAGTAAAAAACTCTCAAAATAATTGAAGTATTTGTTTAATTAAAATATTGACAATTTTAAATTACCTTTTCTTTAATTTTTAAGTGAAATCATATTTAAGATATCATTTAATATATATTAGGAAGGATAATTTTAGAATTTTTAAAAAATTAGCTGCTTTAAGGTGTATTTTGTGTATGATTTTGTAAACACATGCTTTGCTTTGGGAATTTTAAAAAGTAAAAGGTCAAAGGTAGTGTTTAGACAAAACACAAGGGGGTGTTTTAAGTATATTCCTGTCTTTATAATTTAGATAAAACTCAATGACTATCGATGAATTTTTTTTTTATAAAAAAAAAAAAAGGAAAGTTCTACAGTAGGGCTTGAAAACATGATCCATCAATAAGTGTTTTTTCAAAGATTAATTTGTATTAAAAACTCTTTGTCCTTCATTTTTTTTCCTTTTTTTTTTTTTTTTGGTTAATTTGACCAGGTCCAACTATCAAAAATATGCACAACCATAGACGGATTCCAAAGAAAAAAAAAAAAAACATGTTTACACAAAATGACTTAAGTAAAGAGTTAAATTCACTATAGGTACCTAAATTTTTCCCCTTTTCAAAAATTAGTCCCTACACTAAAATTGTTCCAACTTTACGCTTAAATTCTTTTCATCCAAAATTTTTCCATTAAAAATTTAACAAAACATAACTAAGGGTTTAAATTTAATACATGAAAAAAGTCAAGGGTTAGAAAGAATAATTATCGATACAGGAACTAATTTTAGAAAGAAAAAGAAGTGCGAGTATCTCTAATGAATTTAACTTGCACAAAAAAATTTGGCCTTTTTTCTTTTTCTTTAAAAAAATTAAACTTAGAAGTGAACGGCCGAAGAATCCACTCACGCCCGTATGGCCTGCACTGTCATCTCATAAGGCGCATCTAACTAAACTAATGAAAGACTCTACATAAAGTCAGTCAGCCCTTCCTGAACTCTCTGTCATACAAACTAAGACCCGGAAACCGTGCTTGTGGGATTCAACCTCACCAGTTCTTGTCTCTTTGGCTGGTACGTTTTTCTGATTTTCACTCAAATTCAAACCAAAACCTATGCTATTTCTTCTGTATTTTCAATTTCTTTATAATCCCATGTTTTTTATCTTCTTTTCAATCTCTTGTTGATGTTCTTTTTTCCTTTTCTGAGTTTTTCTTTTCTTTTCTGTTCTTTTAAATGTCTGGTGTGTGGCAAGATGGGCTATGGCATTTTCTGAATTGCTTTCTTTTATTTTTTGTGCTTTTGTTTATTTGTTTGTTTTTTGTGAGTCCCCACTTATGTAATCATTTCTTCACTATAAGCCAATGGTTGATCACTAATGTTTTTTATTTTTTTTTGTGTCTCTTCTTCATTTTGTGGGATTTTTGTCTCACGTTAATAATCTACCCATCTATCAGTTAAGCAAGTTCTCAAAACTTCAATATTAAATTTCAGCATGTTTGTTTGAAGAGACCACGAAAACAAATTATTTTTAACTTCACCAAACACAACTTTTATGAATTATGTCCCTTGATTTGCGTATTTCTTTCTCTCTTGAAATTTCCAATTTTAACTTAAAGGAAATAAAACCAAGTCATCTTACAAGTGAATAAGTCTAATGTTTATCTATTATTTTTGGGAAAATTATTTGGATGATGATGATGATGATGATGATAATAATAAATAACAATTAAAACCAATCCTTAAATTCCAATACTGCGTAGTTTTTGACAGCAGTAATACAATCCTTAATATGCAAAAAACATAAACAAAATCAAAATAACATGTATAAACTTGACTACACATAACGCAGCGGAATTAAACATAACTGTCCTCCAATCATTGTTCCTCTTCTTTGGTCTGCTGTGGGTATATATTTGGTACAATTTGGGTTCTTCTATACCTTTAATAATTCAGTATAGATGGTGTATTTCCTTAAGAATTATTAAGGATAGGGATCCTGTCATTCTTTCTCTTATATAGACATCCTACCATCAAGGATGTTTATTGCAGCCAATGGCAGTTACCATGGAGTATTGATGGATTTAAATCTTGATATAAATTCAAATAAAACTCCTAATATTAACCACATTAGTTTCATCAATTAGAAAACTGATGAAATTCTCTTTAAATGGTAAAAAAAAGTTCATTCTCCCATTTAGTTAATATATCTTATTTGAACTACCTTAGAGATCCATCCGAACTTTATTTAAGAAACAAACATATAAATCATGACGATATGTTCTCTAAAAGCGAGTATTATCTTCTATGTATTATAAGGTATTATTTCTCAACTTTATTCCGTAAGTGGTAGCTTAACTTTATAAATAAACCCAATGTTTATCCTTGGTCCTACTATATGTGAATTTTCCTCTAACAACTTTATGCGCAAATTAAATATGAGAAAACATCATAATTAAATAAGAGTTTCATTAAGACTGTAAATTGTATGTGCAAACAAATTACATTATGGAACTTAGTCCCATTTGAACTACATGATCCTTAAATGACTTTGGTAGCATTTTTTTTGTCAAAGGATCTGCGATCATCAATTCAGTGCTTATATACTCTATGACCACTTCATTTTCCTTAATGCGTTCCCTTGTGGCTAAGTACTTAATATCGATGTATTTACTTAGACTGCCACTCTTATTATTCTTAGCCATAAAGACAGTAGCTGAATTGTCACAATATATTCTTAATGGCCTAGGCACATAATCTACAATTATAAGGCCTAACATGAAACTCTTCAACCAGACACCATGCGATGTAGTCTCAAAATATGAACTGAACTCTGCCTTCATAGTAAAGGTAGCAACTAATGTTTGCTTTCTACTCCTCCAGGATATAACTCCTCCAGCTACCATAAAGATATAACCAGATGTTGATTTCCTTGAATCAACACAGCCAGCATAGTCTGAATCAGAGTAGCCAGTCACTTCCAAATTGTTAGTTCGTCTATACATAAACATGTAATCTTTTGTACCTTGAAGGTACCTCATCACCTTCTTTGTAGCTCTCTAGTGGTCAATATGCCTGGATTACTCTAATATCTATCCAACATTCCTAAAGCAAATGCAATGTCAGGCCTTGTACAAACCTGAGCATACATAAGGCTTCTAACAGCTGAAGCATAAAGAATATTGCTCATCTGATTTTTCTCTAAATCATTCCGTAGGCATTGGTTTAGACTGAATTTATCACCCTTTACAATTGGTGCTATACTAGGTGAACAATCTTTCATCCTGAACCTTTCCAAATCTTTATTGATATAGGTTTCCTGTTATTGTCCCAGAATACATCGAAATCTATCTCTATGGATCTTAATGCCAATAACATAAAATGCCTCACCCATATCTTTCATTTCAAAATTCTTGAAAAGAAATTGTTTCACCTCATACAATAACCCTTTATCATTGGTTACAAGGAGGATATCATCTACATATAAGACAAGAAAATAGATTTTGCTCCCACTGACCTTCTAGTATATACATTGATCCATGATATTTTCTTCAAAACTAAATGAAGTGATTATATCATGAAATTTTAAATACCACTAAAAAGAGGCCTGTTTCAATCCATATATGGATTTGTTGAGTTTGTGGACCAATTGCTCACCATCACTAGAGGAGAATCCTTTAGCTTGTTTCATGTAAATTTCTTCCTCTATATCACCATTGAGGAACGCCGTTTTCACATCCATTTGAAGTAACTCAAAATCAAAATGGGCAACTAATGCCATAATCACATGAAGGTAATCTTTCTTAGATACATAAGAAAAGGTCTTCGTGTAATCTATACCCTCTCTCTAAGTGAACCCTTTAGCAACAAATCTTGCCTTATATCTTTCAATGTTGCCCAATGAGTCTTTCTTTGTTTTGAAGACCCATTTACATCCAATGGCTTTTACACCATTAGGCAACTTGACAAGATCCCAAACCCTATTAGATGACATAGAGTTCATCTCTTCTTTCATGGCATCATATCACAAGTTAGATTCCTTACAACTCATGACTTGTGAAAATGTTTTTGGATCATTTTCGGTTCCAATGTTGTATTTAGACTCTTGTAAATACACAATATAATCACTTGAAATCGCTGATCTTCTTACTCTAGTAGATACACAATACATGATATTTGAAAGGTCCATATTGTTGTGGAAGAGTGTTCAAGGTGTAGTGCACAAGGAAAGACTCAGACATCTCAACCTCAAGTGTTTTTAACTGAGCCGCTATATCCCTCATTTGCATGATGTGCTCGCGCACAGCATGAATTCTGGTGAGCTTCATGGATGAAAATTTCATTATTAAGGTGCTTGCTAAAGCTTTGTCTGATGATGCAAATTGCTCATCAATGACATTCATCAAAGCTCGCACCTTGTCATACTGTTCCAATGAACCACGAATATCAGCCGAGATTTTAGTTTTAATAAACATGACGCAGAGATGATTGGATCGCTCCCATTTCTCATATTTATCAACATCGTCTGGTTGACTGGTTTCTGTAATGGCAGGTGGTTCATATTTACGGATAGCATAATCAATGTCCATCCAGCCCAAATGAAGAAGAATTCTCTTCTTCAATAACTTATAATTATCACCCTTAAGTTTAGGAATGTCGCATTTAAAATCAGAGTAGTTTATAGTTTGTATTGCTGCATAATTAACCATGCATGCTTGTGTTACTAACTTGTGACTATAATGTTATATGTCATGTTATACCAATGTAAATACATGCAATAAAAATATGTATCAAATGATATTAAAAATTGCCTATGGGCTATATTTTTAAATTCAAACATATACATATATCTTCATGATGACACTGCCAAACTATATATCTTTGTCTTAACTCTTGTGAGTAAATTAAGAAAAATAATTTGATACATCATCCTAACTAATCATATTAAATATAATAAAAATTCCTGTGGGATAAAATTTATCATATTACATATGATTAATCACAATTTAATGTCCTTTTACCATATGTGATTCAAACACTTAATATAATTTCGTATAATAAAAAATGTTGTGGCTACTCTCTAATTAGTCAAAATTATATATATCACCAGACATTTATTATAAATTTTGCTCATATACTGCATTTTCTTAAAGCAATAAATATGAACAAAGAACCAATAATTTATGTACCAATATTCATTATGCATAAATTAAATTTAAATATTCAAAAGCATAATTTAGCACATTATTATACAAATTTAAATGTACTAAATTATTTAACTTAATATTGCATGCATAATTTAAATCACAAATTATACATAATGGACATTATATGCACATAAATATACAAAATTATATCCACACAAAAAATGTATAATATTCATAACAAATTCCAAAAATTATGAATTTTTTCATAAATTTATTCCATAGCATGAAAATTTTCATAAAAATATCAAAATTGTATATATTATGAAAATCTCATAAAATTATAAAATCTGAAAATTTTATGAAATTTTCCTCAAAAATATTACTTTATGAAGTCTAGGAAAATATCAAAAAAAATTTTAATTTTTGGGTTTTTCTATTAATTTTCTACCCATTAAAAACGACGTGTCGTTCCGGTCATCAAGCCCAAAACGACGTGTCATTCCAATAACTAAAACGCGCCTGCCAACAGTCCAAACGATATGTCGTTTTAGTCCTTATGGTCTAGAACGACATGTCGTTTTATTATGCTGAAAACACTCTTTCTCTAGCTAAAATGACATGTTGTTTTCGGTCTCAATACCTAAAAACAATGTGTTGTTTTTAGTTGTTAAAATGCTCCCTTTTTAGCCAGAAAGGACATGTCGTTTTGCTTGACCCAAGGCCAAACAACATGTCATTTTCATGTCGTCTTCAACCTCTGAACGGGTCAAAACAATCAATTGACCTGAATTTTGACCCAGTTTTAGACCTGGCTCATTTTCCACCATTCGGACACCGTTTTTGACGTTTTAAATTGCAAAAATCTTAAAAATCGAATATCTTAATGATTTCTAATCTTAGTTTTAATTAAAAAACTGAAAAATTCAAAAACCCAAAAACTAAAAAAAAATTTCGACCGTGAGGTTTATACAATACAATTTTCTAGATTTCACCGTGTAAGGCAGAGGTCTAGTCTAGCTCTAATGCCAAATGATAGCAATAATACAATCCTTAATATGCTAAAAACATAAACAAAATCAAAATAACATGCATAAACTTGACTACACATAACACAGCGGAATTAAACATAACTGACCTCTAGCCATTGTTCCTCTTCTTTGGTCTGCTATGGGTGTATATTTGGTGCAATTTGGGTTCTTCTATACCTTTAACAATTCAATATAGATTGTATTTCTGTAAGAACTATTAAGGATAGGGACCCAACCATTCTTTCTCTTACATAGACATCCTACCATCAAGGATGTTTATTGCAGCCAATGGCAATTACCATGAAGTATTGATGGATTTAAATTCTAATATAAATTCAAATAAAACTCCTAACATTAACCACATTAGTTTCACCAGTTAGAAAACTGATGAAATTCTCTTTAAATGGTAAAAAAAAAGGTTCAGTTTTAGGATGTCATATCTTTATGTCACATATTAAGAAAATATTAAATTTGCTTTTATTATTATTATTATTATTATGATTTTGTTTTTGTTATTATGATCTAACGATCCAAAATGTCAAAGGACAACTAGGGTATTAGAATTATCGTATTTTTTGGTACCCAAATCTATAGCCTATGTGAGTAACTTTTAGTTTAACAGAATGGTTCACCATTGGCAGAACAAAATGGCATATGGTTTTGGACGTTGTTTGCTATCTTTAACAATTCTAGTATTGGCATTGAGCATATCATGTTCTCATTCTCTGAGGATAAGCAACAGAATCAAGACAAAATCTGTTGTTTTCTTGTCCCCCAAGTTTGAGTTGGGACCAGGATCAGTGGACAACAAAGATTACTATAACATTGACTTCCCAAGAGGTCACATTGCTCTCAAGAAATTCGATGCCGACGTCGTCGATGAAGAAGGGCGTCCTGTCCCTCTTCACGAAACTTATCTTCACCATTGGGTTTTGGAAAGATATCATATCCGCAAAGATGTTCCGAATGTTGAACATGATGCCACTCTGAGACATAACCAGTCCAACTTTATGCATGTGAGGAACAGTGGAATATGCCAAGGGAACGTTCTAGGGCAATACCATGGCCTTGGCTCTGAAACACGGAAAACGGCCACATTTGTTCCTGATCCTTACGGGATTGAGGTTGGCAACCCTGCGGAGATTCCTGATGGCTTTGAGGAGAGATGGATGCTGAATGTGCACGCGATTGACACCCGGGGGGCGGTAGATAGTTTGGGATGCACTGCATGCAGGTGTGATTTGTATAACGTGACCAAGGACGAGTATGGCCGGCCATTGACATCAGATTACGTAGGAGGCCTGTACTGTTGCTATGATCAAACACGATGCAAAGTGAGAGAGGGCTTTCAGGGTGCCAGGAGAAGCCTTTACCTCAGATATACCGTGGAATGGGTTGATTGGTCTGAATTTATCTTGCCTGTTCAGATCTATATTTTCGATGTAACAGATACTTGGACGGGTTTGAACTCAGCCGAACATGATTGCCAAGTGAGTGAATGCACTAATTCTATGAAAGTCTTTACCATTGTGCCATGGAATATACTCTTTTGTTAAAGTTTGGGTAATTCAAGTTTTTGTGCATGTTATAATCTTCTCTAATATATAATGTAATGTAAATGAGAAAGCATAAGGCATAAATTATCTTCCCTATTGAGTATTGAGTAAACCCTTTTTTTTTTTTTTTTTTTTGCGCCAGATTGAATATGAAGTTTCAGGATCTTGCAAGACCGCCGGTGCGACCAGTCATGAGTGCGTTGACACTAGAAGGAATATAGCGAGGATTCCAAAGGGGGGATATGTCATCTATGGCTTTGCTCACCAGCATACTGGCGGCATTGGTTCAACACTATACGGAGAGGTAATTTTTTTTTGCCACTCCCCATCTTTACGCTGTTGAAATTCCATCATAAACTTACAAGCCATTACTAGTAGAAACCATTGCAGGTTTATTCTTCTTCTTCTTCTTCTTCTTCTTCTTGATAAGAAACAATAAAAACTTCCTTGAATATCAAAATAGTACATATGAAGTTTCAGGATAAATGAGAAATCCATCAAACACGACGAGAAATACAAGGAAGAAACCAACTAAAAGCAAAGAACACTTAAACAAAATACTAGAGAAACTATTCCACTATACATTACTAGTTGAAAGCACTGCAGAGTATATTCTGGGTTTCTGGGAAATTTTGATACGACTTTTTTTTAGCATAGGACTAATATGCACTAGTTGAAAATATTCAAAACTTCATTAGGTTGTTTTTTGATAAATTTTGATAAATTTGGATACATAAACTTAAACTAGAAGAGATTGTAATCTTGACCAAAAGTTTGAACGGTGCATTCTGGGAGAGTGCATTAGTTTACCTCACGCCCTCATTTATATATTGTGTAGATATAGATATCGTACAAGTAAGCAGATATTTGATCATTGATGTGGTGCTTTCGCTTGCAATTTCAGGATGGAAGGGTGATATGCTCGTCGAAGCCGATCTATGGAAGGGGGAAAGAAGCTGGAAACGAGGACGGTTACATCGTGGGAATGTCCACTTGCTACCCTCAACCAGGCTCTGTCAAGATACTTGATGGGGAGAAACTGATTCATGAGTCAAACTACGACAGCGGCCGAAGTCACACAGGGGTTATGGGGCTTTTCTACATTTTGGTCGCAGACAAATTGCCAAATCCAATTCTCTCCATGCATTCCCACCTTGGGTGAGACATCTTTCATTTGAAGCACTGCTTTTGTATGTTGGGACTTAGCTCAATGAGGGTGTTTTTAATGTAGTGTTTCTATATCCTCAGAGATCTTGATGGTCATATAACATTACTATGTGCAATAATTTAAGCTTGATAGTATCTAGAAATGTATTTCCAATGTAAAACATTAGAGTTTTCTTTGGAATTACACAGTATTTGTATAATCAATAATGATACGTGATATGTAGAGGAAGTGGCATATTTCACTTTGGTAAGCAGTATCACAGTTTGTGGGGATGAGATTTTGTTGGAAGCCATTTTCATGTGGCAATTGTATACGGGTGGCGTGACAAATTGTTTGTGTGTATATATAGGGCAAGTCTTTAAGTCTGACGCCAGGCCACTCCAATACTGGCAACTTTTTTTATGTTGAAAATGTAACATTGTTGATGTTTTGTGTAACTTTCAATTTGTTGAAATGTAACATTTAATGTTATAGTTTTTAAACTGTACTTGTTAAGTGTTACATGCACACAAATTGAAAGTTACATGAACCACAAACAATGTTACATTTTTTAACAAACAAAAGTACAAGTATCGGATTGGTTCGGTACTGGATAGAAACCGACCCATATATAATTATGTGTATAATTACCCCATATTTGTCCAGCATAACTCAAAAGTGTTATATTTTTATCAAGTTTCATTAATACATTCAAACAATAATTATAATATTATTATTATTTTACCATGAAATTCTCTTGAAATCCATCACTTAAGTTTATCGGAGCCTACCAGTCAGTATATTTTTCAAATCCTACCATCGAATTCTCTTATAACTTTTAACAAATTCGAATCTGATTTATTAATTATGATCCAACAAATACCCTAAAAAATTTACATTCTTAACAACCAAAATTAATAATTAGCTTGGTAGAATATCATTATTCTTGATATAATAATATATACACAAAAGTCGATATAAATTCAATAGCAACCTCAGGTTGTACATATCTCTTTTCTCTTCTTTTTTTAAATTTATTTTTTACCGATGTTCTAAAATATCCCTTGAACCATGATAAACTTATATTATTCAACAGGTATGGCCTAAGAAGTAAAAATGTAATATGTTTTTGGAGACATTTTTATCAATAAAGAATTCATTCATTATTTATATACCAAATCTTGTCCTCTTTACGTTTATATTTGTTGAATGTATGTTGAACAAACAATAGTCTGAGACTGTCGATCTAAACCTTTAAGAATTGGGCATATGATTGACAGATTATGCAGAAGACATAATTCTTAATGTGGCAGTCTAAATCATAAGATCCGCAATCAAGGAAATAAAGTTGAGCACTTTATTCATGTAAAGATTGTTATGTTGTCTATATCCCTATTGGGAGATGGTTTGTCTTGACCATCGGATGTGGACTCCACGAATAGAAATATTGGCACTGTAACAGCCGTTATTTTGACAGGCATGATGTTGTAAAATTTAATGTGAAAACGTGTCAATTTAAAAATTTTGTTGTATTTAATTTTACCTTGTTTTCTTCATTATACCACTTATTTACTAAAATGCTACATTGGCATCATGTGGCAAGGAAGTCTTCAAAGGAGACAAACACTTACCTGTACCCAACCACTTGATTGTCCCCCTAATAATTTTCTTCATCATTTGTCTTCTTTTCTTTCCCCCTCCGTGACTTACTCTCCCCTGCCCCTTTCTCTTTCTTCTCTCACATCTCTCCCTGCTTCCCTTTCTTTTCTTTCTTTTCTTCTTCTTCATTTCTCTTTCCACGGTGAGACAAACCAAAGAGGACCAAAGGAAGAGCTCAAACTTTCTTCAAGATTTACAAGATCTTTTCTCATAAATATTCACAAACAACTACTTACTTGCTCAAAGATTAAGGAAACTCAAGGATTTTCAAGATCAAACCACTTTTGAGCTAAGTTTTTAAGGTTAGATTTCTAGAAGTTTTAACTTTGATTTTAAGTAGTATTTTGGTATAAAAATTTACGAGAAATGTGATTTTGATGTTTGTAAATGATTATACATCATTTTTAAGCTTAGAAACATGTTATACACCTGGATTTTGATTGAGAATGGGTGAAGAATAATCAAAAACTTGTCTGTGCATTTTTCTAGATTTTATGTTATTTTTTTGGCTTTCTATCGTTTTTCCTATAAAAGGGAAAAAGACATATCGTTTTTCCAAAACAAAATTTTAATTAAAATAGAGACGAATTTTAGCTTAAGGTGGGATTTGAACCCCCAACCTTGGGGACAAATAAAAAGACCAAACCACCAAGACAAGCATGGTTATTTGATAATTTATGTTTCACAAATAATAAATAGTTTTCTATAAGGTTTGTAATTTCAAATAGTTTTATTTTAATGAATATCAAATTTTTAATTATTTTATTTCTAAATATTTTATAATTGTATTATTGATTCTAAAAATTCATTTAACATATTTCATACCAAAATAAAATTCATATATTTTTATTTTATTGTTATTTTATAACTTACTAAAATTAAGTTGAAAATTTGATATTCACAATTTTAGTACATTAATGACTATGGCACACTAATAAAAAAATAAATGATAAATTGACATAATTAAAAATTAGGATTTAATTAAAGTATGATAATTTTAAACGTTTTAGGACAACAGTATACTTAGAGCTTACGTGGTGAATTGTGTAAGCTGGAAATTATTAGTAAATATTTGTAAAGAGGTAGGGATTCCTATTATTCATCTTTTGTGAGGTTTTGATAAATTAAAATTTGTTGCTTTATGTTGCAAGATATGTATATGCTATTTTGAAAGTATATGATTATATCTATAATATGATGATGTAGAACTTATCTTGTATTGTACAGCGAGGAACATAATAAATTGACACATGTTGTTATAAATTGAGAAGCATGATTAGAAAAACTGACTTTATAAATAATAATTAAATATAGAGAAATGGTGAGACATAAAGAGGGCGGCGATTACGTCATTGGGCACGAATACTCTAAAAGGTAAAATAGGGGGGAGGTGATGACGCTTCCTTGGGTCGCAAGTCTCAGAACGTACTGTACAGGAATCGACTTAGTGAGGACTCGGGGCTTGATGTCCCCTCACTTGAACACCCTTAAAATGATTGGAGGGTGGTCAAGCACGCCCATTTAGGTTTCAATGAGTTGAGTGATACTCTATTGAACGTGGATGGCTAGGAATAATAATGAACTGTAATATTTATATATATGTATACGTATGAAATTCGGTAATGATTAACTATGGTATCCACGAAATATGAGCATAATAAATCTCATAATTTTGGATAATGATAAGCATTAACTAACCATGTAAGTTTTAATGTGGTAATGATAAAAACCTAAAGGTGAGTAATGGTTTTCCTTACTGATCATATTGACATTCATTCCCTTATATTTTTATCTTTTCAGGACTCACTAAGTGTGAGGCGGCTACGAGAAAAATAGTTGAGTAAGCTATATAGCTATATTACATAGGGATTGCTTCAATTGTTAAGAATGTTCTTCATGATAATGTAAGCATCGATTGTTACTTTCTATGACTGTATTAAGATATGTTGAAGGTTGAAATGATGATGACGACAGTTTTATATTATTAAATTTAAGGTGCTATATTAAAATGTGGTTTAATTGTCATTTATATTTTTATTTTTGATTTGAGAGTTTTCATTTAAGTCTCGGGCAACCTTATTTTTGAAGTTTTACTTTTATTTCTGATTTTTATTTTAATTCATTAAAAACTGTTAACTCCTATATAGGAGTGTAACAGGCACATTGTCATAGGTGGCAATATGTTGGATCGGGACATAAAGTGAATTGATTTGAATTAATAATTCTGTTTTTGAAAATCGATTCACTTTAGATAATCATTTGTATTGCATCTTAATCTTGAGATGAATAATGGGCCCGTTGTCTTGACTTGTGTCTTTTGATGTACCAAAGGGTGACACTCATATTTTAATAGTGGTACGTATGCCGGTACGTTAGAGGCATGACTCTTGATAGTGTAGACCTGTTATTAATAGATATAGAATCTATAGCTCCTCTTTAAGAGTAGTGATATCTTCTCATATGCGTTATCCTGTAATTGAAAAACTAGAGTGCTCCACCATTTGGATACATAGGTGTAACTGAATGGTATACCGCCTTTAGATGGTAAGTTTTTTGGTGGTGAGATAATGGAATGCAAGATAAAAATAATATGGAAGGTAAGACAAAACTCGTCCTTAAGCCGATTATAGATTATCCTATAGGAATACGATACATTATGACATATCATGGAGACTAAGCTATTCGGGCTTCGAAATTCTATATAGTTCGAGAGTGCAGCTCCAAGCTTTTAGTGGAGTAGCATTGGAGTTGATAATTATGAAATGTATATCTGGGATATTAGGTTTCATAAATATCGGGAGCTTGAACTATATAGGTCCATCAGGTCCCCTTTGCTAGCTCACAAAAATCCTGTAACGATACGGCATGTTTTTGCAATAATTAGTGACTTATGTCAGATTTATCAGATGGGCTAAAATTAAAAAAAAAAATCAAATAATTCATGTCTGTTTATCGGTTAGAGTAATTTTAAATTAATTCAAGATAAACTTGTTGAATTATAGGATATTCATTTATTCTCCTAGAGATTATCTAGATAAAGTTGTTTTAATTAGATAACTTTTCTATTAGGATATTCAAAGAATTGACAAGAACTAGTATTTTATAATTCAGAAAACATAAAGTGATAAGTGAAAGGAAACAACCTGATCTTAAGCGCACTTAATTAATTCAACAAATAAATATGCTTCAATCCAAAAAAAACAAAAAACAAAATAAAACAAAGGAGTGACTCCTTATTTTTTTGATTAAAAAAATAAACAAAACAAAGGAGTTACTCTTTAATTTTTTTTGCAAAAAAATGAAACAAGGTGTTTCAAATTCTAGACTTTGAATATTTGAGGTGACAATGGAATTATCACTTCGTTAAACTTGCAACCATAGCAAACGTCTCATTTATAATTACTTGCAAAATCACTATACTCATTTAACTTTGGCATATGAATTTCTTGGGGCTCATTTTCCTTTGGGAGTGTTTCTAGAACGGTTTTGTTTTGCGTGTGGAGGTGATTTTAAACCAGCCAAAACTACCAAAATTTAAACTTTGCCCCCCCTCAAGTTCACATAATTTGAACTATTTTCTACCATAAAAATCATTCTCATTCTTGTTTTCTTTTAATAAACAATAATTTTTGAAACATCGGTTCTCGTTAGGTACCTCATTTGTTGAAGTCTACATTGTTGAAGCCTTTATAAGGATAGGTGTTGAAAGAAGAAAATAGAATAGTAGATAGAAATGTGATATGGATGTGTAGTTGGAGAAGGAGTTTGCCTATAAATAGAACTCCTCCTCCCTCATTTGGCATCTCATTCTTTCATTTTTTCTAATCATAAAAGTTTTCTTTATTTGAGTGATAAGAGCGAAATTTTCTCCTATTTCCTACATAGAGAGATTTCTATTGTTTTCTCTTAATGATCTTGAGAGAATGTAATTTTTCTTACATTTTGATAGTAAGATTCTTTGATAATTGTCCCATGGACGTAGCTAAATTTAGGTGAACCGTGTTAAATATTTATGTCTATTTTATCCTGGTTTTATTTATTTTTGGTTTTTGTCATCCCAACAATTATAAAAATGAGAACAATTATGAAAATGGGAATTGTTTAGTCTCGAAACATGAGAAAACATTTTCAAACTGCTACTATAGGACCAGATAAGACCCATTTTTATTGGATTCTCAACTACATGACCTTTATGAATGGCTTTGGATTGAAGCTACAAGTTTCATCTTTCTTTGACGAGAAAATATTTAACACAATGAGCAACAAGGATAACGTATATTTTTTCATATTATGTTTTTCAACCCTTTCCCTTTTGCCAATTCATTAAAATTAAAAAAAGAAAAAAGAAAAAACTGAGAATGTTTATTATTTAGTGGAGCCAGTGTTGATGACTTTTTTTCTTTTTCTTTTTTTTTTTTTTTTTTGAATGAAACCATGGTCGATGACTTGTAGGTCATTTGGGAAACACTGATGTATCCAGAAATTTCCATCAATGCCTATTTATTATTACATATGACTGGGACCAAGACTGGGATTATTTATCCTAGTCTCATATTTGGGGACAACCTTGGATTGGATAATTTATCCAATGATCCCAAAATAGTCCCAACAATGTGAGATTAATAATCCCCCAAAACATATAGGATTCTTAATCCCATGGACCCAAATTGCAAAATTTCTACAATCTCACAATCAACCTCATCCCAAGCACATGACTAAGATAACTGCCAGCCACCATTGGAGCTCGCCATCCACCACTATGCACATGTCAAAGGCCCCCACCATTGCAGACACCTGAAACCTTGGTTCTAGCAGACTTTCAATTCTCCTTGACTGCAATGGTGACAACATGTTGAGGGAAGGTCGAAGGTGAGCAGGACAATGAAAATCAAAAGATGACAAAAAACAGTGATCAAAAGTCAATGATGAAGTCGTTAGAAAACCACGGGTCACCAACAACAATGAAGGTTCATCGAAGAAGATAAGGGGCTAACCAGAGTAGGAGAGACGCAAAGGAGGTGTGTGATGGGATGAGGTACGGAGAGAAAAGACTATTCGAAGGAGAGGTGGCATGGTAGGCTGGCGGCAGCACAGTCCATTTGAAATAAGAAAAGCCTGAGCACAAGAAGGCCTCACGTGGCTAAACTGCACGGAGGCAGGAGCCAAGACTGGCCGTAGGGACATGAGTGGCGGCAACACTAAGGTTTTTGCTAAGTGGGTTTTATTCCTCTGTCACCCGTGAGGTTCACAGCAGATGGTCTCTCTATCAAAGCCTTCCTCGGTCGTGGGAACTTCACCTTCATCAGAGTCAAATGTCCAGTTTTTAAAGTTTGTTATGCTTGTACAAAAATAATCAACCAGAAAAATGGACACCCATATTCTGTTCAGAGTTTTTTTAATTAAGTGTATTTTTTATTTACTTTTATTCTCATAATTTGATAATTAGTTAAATCAAATAACTTTTTATTATATTTAATTTAATCTAATCAAATGTGTGCCAAACACATGATAGGATTCAGTATAATCATATCATATCCAATCCAATCCAATCCAATCCAATCTCTGTTAGACATGATGCCCTAAGGAGTAAAATGTTGTAATATGTTTTCGGATACATTTTATCAATGAAGAGTTTATTTATTATTCGTATACTAAATGTTGTCCTCTTTATGTTCATATTTGTTGAATGTATGATAAGCAACTATAACACTCCTGTGTGGGGGTTAGCAGTATTAAATAAATAAAAATAAACTTAGATTCAATATTATTTAAATCCATTAAACAATGTTCATGGGTCTTTAAACAAAAATAAAAATAAAAATAAATATTTAAAATACAAACCATAGTTTTTAGTATAGCATCAAATATTTAAAATACAGTCATCATCATGATAGTACAATTCCCAAATAACTTAACACAGCCATCATAAAAGAAATATGAATCTTACATAATCTAGACGAGTTACAATTAAACAAAGATCTTCCAACATAAAATCAACAGTGTTGTTGCCTATTCCTCGTCAGATAAGTTACATTGAGTTCCACCTGAGAGATGTAAATATGATAAGGATGAGCATCGACATGTCCAGTAGGGAATATCATTACTCACCTTAAGGTTTTATTCATTACCACATTAAAACTGCATGGCTAGTTAATTTACATCATATATCAGATTATGAGATTTGTTATGATCACATTCCGTGGATACCATAGCTAATCATTACCAAGTTTCATACATATACATATATATACAATATTACCATTCATCAATATTACTAGGTATCCACATTATATAAAGTATCACTCAACTTATCGAAACACAAATGGGCGTGCTTGGCCACCCTCTAAACATTCCGTGGGTATTTCAGTGAGGGGACATCAAGCCCCGAGTCCTCACCAAGTCGATTCCTGTACAGTGTGTTCTGGGATCTTTCGACCCAAGGAAGCATCATCACCTCCCTCTATTTTACCTGTTAGGGTATTCGTGCCTAAGGACGTAACAGCCACTCTCTTCACGTCTCACCATTTCTTAATGTTCAATCATTATTTATAGAGTCAATTTTCCTAACCATGCTTCCAAATTTGTAACAACATATGTTAATTCATTATGTTCCTTGCTAATCAATACAGGGCGAGTTTATGTCATAGTGTCATATGTTATTCTTATATAATAGCAGTTCAACATAGGTACATATATCTTGTGGTAAAACAATCAATTTTAATTCTATAAAAACCTCATAAAAGATGAGTAATAGAATCCCTACCTTCCAAGCTTCTCAACAATCTTTTAATCTCGGAATTTAATTAACGTAAGCTCCACACACCCTTGATCATAAGGTGTACATAAGGACAATAAAAAGTAAAGCACAACATATAACCATATCCATAAATGAATTAAGTGTAAATCTACATATTTTAGTCTCTAATAAGATTCATAAATTACTTAGGATAGTTTTGAAAATGTTGCAAAACATTTAGGAATTAAAAAGTGAGCAAAGTTGGGTTCACTATCTACAATTACTACATGGGTTAATAGGTAGTTTACTTAAGGTAGACGGGTAATATACTGCTACTGGTAGGTTTACTAGTTTCCAATCCAATAATTGAAAAATTCATAGAAAATAAAATATAACTCCGATTTAGGCTCATGATAGCTCATTGGAAAGCTTAGGATGTCTACTTTTAAAATATATAAACCAATTTACAAAATTCATTTTCATCTAACCCCAGAATTTCAAGAAAGAGCTACTGCCCATAGAGATAATACAAGGTTTATGGAATATTAAGTTTTTATTTAACCCAAAGCATATGATTCTTATTCAAAATCTCAAAACCACTCCAAAATAGGCAGCATGCATTATATAATCACAATAAACATATTTTCATGAGTTTTATACCAAAATGATCATCAAATTCTATCTCTAGTCTTTCTTGCAAATAATGATGAAAACATGCTTAAGTTTGATTTTCAAGCTCAAAACTTTAAAGCATTAACTATAGAGCTATGGAAACTAGTTCTAAACATTCCTAACATGTTTCTAACATTGTTGTCAAACCAAAATAAAGGTTGGTTGTGGGTTTTAACTCAAGACTCAAGTTTTTGTTCATAAATGCTCAAATATACATGTTAACATAACTAGAAATTTGCATGAACTTGGAACAAGAAAATCATGCATTAAACATGGAGAAAACACATACTAAAACCAAGTTTGAATTAAAGAAAACCTACCTCAAAACTCCTTTGAAAAACACCAAAGTTTGAGCTAAAAATAAAGCTTGAATTGACTCTAAAATTGCTTGAAATATGGCTGAGAATTATAGTTACTTGGCTACAAAGAGAGCTTTATGCCTTGTGTCTTTAGTTAGAAATTGAAGTGAGAAAGGAGAGAATGAGAAACTAGAGAAGAAAGTGGTGATGGTTGAATAAAAAGGCATCAAAATAATTGAGGAGCAGGAGATTATTGTAGGTTTATGTAGAAAGTTGTAGGAAGAAACAAATGAGCATTAAAAGAAAATATTATCATGTCTCCCATGGAGACTTTTAGCAAATAATGTCAACATAATTGAGAAGACAAATGGGGCAAGTTGTGGAAGAAGATGAAGAAAGCATTAAAAAGGTGGTTGAGAAAATATATCAATGTCTCCTAGTAGTTAAGGTGAATTAATTCTATGTCTATAAATAGTTGAGGTGAATTAATTATATGTCTCCCTCAAAGACCTTTAGCCAAATGACAAGGAGGCTACTTAATTGAGCATTAATGTAGTAGGACAAAGTTGGTAGAAGTAGGTGCTAGGTAGTTTTTTTAAATATTTACTATGGAGACTTGGCAAAATGCTAAAATGACATTTTATTCATTAAATTTTACAAAAATCATAGTCGTTAAAATAACAGGTGTTTCAACTCTCCCCTCCTTTAAAAATTTCATCCTCGAAATTTTGTACACTGATTACAATGTTAAAACAAATGTGGATACTTCTCTCTTATTTCAGATTCAAGTTCCCATGTGGCTTCGTCCACATTATGATGTTGCCACAACACTTTCACCAGAGGAATTTTACGATGACGTAATATTTTTATTTCACGATCTAGTATCTGAACTGGAACTTCTTCATAGGTAGTACCTCCCTAGATTGGTATATCTGTCCACATGATCACATGTGAAGGGTCGGATTCATACTTCCTTAACATTGATACATGGAACACATTATGTATATGAGACAATTGTGGTGGTAGATCTAAACGATATGCCAGTGTTCCAATGCATTCTACAATCTCAAACGGTCCTGTATACCTTGGTGCTAACTTTCCTTTAACACCAAATCGAGATACACCCCGCTTTGGTTTCACCTTCAAGAACACAAAGTCTTCAACCATGAACTCTAAAGGTCGTCTCCTCTTATCTGCATAATTTTTTTGTCGACTTTGAGCTATCTGAAGACGTTCGCGAATAATCTGGATCTTTTTTGTTGTTTCTCTGATAAACTGAGGCCCAAGTTCGAGACGTTTTTCCTTTTCAGCCCAACATAATGGAGATCTACAAGGCCTACCATACAAAGCCTCATATAGAGCCATTCCAATACTTGCCTGGTAACTGTTGTTGTATACGAACTCAACATATGGCAGCTGAGCAACCCAATTGGTTCCAAAGTCTAATACACAAGCTCGAAGCATATCCTCGAGAATTTGAATTACACGTTCAGATTGTCTGTCTATTTGAGGATGAAAGGCCATACTAAAATTCAGTTGTGTTCACAAAGCTTTCTGCAATCCTCTCCAGAACTTTGATGTAAAACATGTATCCCTATAAGAGACTATTGACATGGGTACACCATGCAATGTCACTATCTTATCCACATACAATTGGCATAATTTTGAGACATTGTAACTAGTTTTGATTGGGATGAAGTGGGCTATCTTAGTTAAACGATCTACAATTACCCAAACGGCATCATGCCTCACTTGAGTCTTAGGAAATCCGATAAGAAAGTCTATTGTCACATGATCCCACTTCCATTCTGGAATAGGTAGACTCCTCAACTCGCCTCCAAGCTTTTGATGTTTTGCATTGACCTATTGACATATCATGCACTTAGAGACAAAGATTGCTACATCTTGTTTCATTTCTCGCCACCAGTATTGTCGTTTTAGATCCAAATACATTTTAGTGCTTCCAGGATGAATAGCAAACTTTGAACAATGTGCCTCATCTAGCACCGCATGCTTGAGATAGGGATCTTCTAGAACAACTAACCTCGCTTTGTAAAGTAAGAATCCTTCTGGCTCATTCTGCCATCCATCCAATTGTTCACCGTTCTATATTTGTTCCTAGACCATACGTAATCCTTCATCATACCATTGTCCTTGTTTTACTTGCTGGATTAATGTAGGAGTTGCTATCACATTGAATAGAAAAGCTTTTTCATCATCTTCAAAATATTGTAAGTTGAAGTCAGCGATGGTGATGACTCGTCTCCAATCTTTCAATGCTAAACTGGCTATAATTTTATTGTTCTTATGACTTAGAGCATCTACCACAACATTTGCTTTTCTAGGATGGTATTGGATATTAAAGTCGTAATCCACCATATACTCAATCCATCTTCGTTGCTTAAGGTTTAGGTTTTTTTGAGTAAACAAATATTTCAGACTTTGATGATCCGTATAGAGTTTGAACTTTGTGCCATATAGATAACATCTCCAAATTTTGAGTGCAAAAACCATAGTAGCTAACTCAAGATCATGTGTGGGGTAGTTCCTCTCGTGGGGGTTTCACCTGATGTGAGGCGTAGGCAACTACTCGTCCATGCTGCATTAGCACACAACCTAAACCATTTCCCGAGGCATCAGTGTGTACTGTGTAAGGCTCTTTGTTGTTGGGTATGATCAGCACAGGTGCACTAGTGAGTCTTCGTTTTAGTTCCTTGAATGCTTCTTCACATTTATTGTGTCGTACGAACTTGACAATCTTCCTCGTGAGTCTTGTCAATGGAGAAGCAATTTTTGAGATATTCTCCACGAAGCGTCGATAGTATCTAGCTAATCTAAGAAAACTTCAGATCTCTGGCACGTTCTTCGGTCATTCCTAATTTAGCACCACTTCAATCTTGAAAGGGTCCACTGAGATGCCTTCTTTAGGGACAACGTGTCCAAGGAACTTGACCTTTGTCATCCAAAATTCACATTTCTCTCTCTTTGTGTAGAGACCGTGTTCTCGCAATGTCTGTAGAGCAATCCTCAAATGCTCAGCATGTTCTTCTTCAGTTTTGGAATAGATCAAGATATCATCTATGAAGACAATGATAAATTGATCTAAGTACGGTAGGAAGACACGGTTCATCAAGTCCATGAAAGCTGCTGGTGCATTAGTTAACCCGAAAGGCATGACAAGGAACTCAAAGTGACCATAGCAAGTCCGAAAAGCCATCTTTGGAATGTCCTCCTCCTTTGTCTTCAGTTGGTGATATCCGGATCGTAAGTCAATCTTTGAGAAGTAGCGAGATCCTCCAACTAATCAAACAACTCGTCAATTCGGGGCAGAGGATATTTGTACTTGATAGTCAGTCGATTAAGCTAGCGATAATCGACACAAAGCCTCATGTTTCTTCACAAAAAGCACTAGAGCTCCCCAAGGTAATGTACTCAGTCGAATAAATCCTTTTTCCAGTAATTCATCTAACTGCTTCCTTAATTCCACCTTCTCAGTAGGTGCCATTTGATACAGAGCAATAGAAACAGGCACTGTTCCTAGGATTAAGTCAATGACAAACTCAATTTCTCTATCAGGCGGAAGTCTGGGTAATTCATCTGGAAAAAATCTGAAAATTCATCCACCACAGAAGTGTGAGAGGATGGGTCGCTCCTCTTTAGTTCTCCCTTTGAAGCAAAGATTGTCCCAAGATTGGTGAATTCCTTCGTCCTCCAATACAAGCCTTTAGCACCGGGGTTGGTGTCACTGTTCCTGTCTTTGCTTGAAATTCGATGACTTGTCCATTCTTGATGAACAAAGAGACACGTTTCCTATGACAATCTACTATTGCTTGATATTTAGTTAGCCAATCCATTCCTAGGATTACATCAAACTCCGTCATAGTTATTACATATAGGTCAGCCAATAGTTTATGTTCTCCTATAACAATACACACTGATTTACAAATTATGGATACTTCAGCTATCCCGTCCATTGGTGTTCTAAAGGTTAGTAACGAACTACATGTTTCTGTTTCTAGTTGTAGTACGGAAGCAAATAACATCAATATAAATGAATGAGTGGCACCAGGATCAAACAATACATGAGCCCAAGAATGAGACACGTGAATCATACCGTCTACAACGGAGTGATCAGCCTGCTTTGATTGTCAAGCTGTAGCCGTAATAGCATAAGCTTGCGCTAATGCTTTCCCCTTATCACTCTTTCCTTGGTTTCCTTGGCTACTATTAGTATTAATATTATTTCTTCTAGGAAAATGTGACCTTTGATTCACTAAACCTTGAGCAGTCAGTTGAAAATTCTGATTGGCATAGAGATTTGAGCTATATGGCCACTGTTGGTAGTTGTACTGGGGTTGGAACCCTCGAGATTGAGTTACTGAGACTTGAAAAGTTAGAATGTTTTGTTAAGGTGCTCTCCGGTTTTGACTCCCTCCCCATACAGTGGAGCCAAAATGACTTCCTTGTGGCCTTGGTGCTAGGAATGATTGTGTAGGGCGGTTAGGACAGTTCCTCCTCAGATGTCCCACTTGTCCATAATTATCACAAGCATATGGCTGAAAACGACCACTACTAGAAGATCCACCACCAATAGTCACTCCACTATGCTGAGTGACATGTCCTTGTGACTTTTCCTTCTTGCCTATCTTCCTTTGACGTCCACCAGAACCCTTATACTCTCCATAGGAGTTATTTAGTTCTGTCTCTGCCCGTTGTGCCGCGGCTACAAGCTTAAGAAAATCTGTAGATGGGATAGCAGCTATCGTTCGTCTAATTTTCGGTCTCAGGTTATTTCTAAATTTTTGCACCTCGCCATTGGATCCGATATAGCTCTGGGATTATAGCGAGACAATTCTATAAATTGAGCATGGTATTCAGCAACCATAGTATCTCCCTACACCAGGTTTTCGAATTCTCGCATCATTGCTTGCCTATGGCTTTGAGGAATATAAGTGTTACAAAATATGGTTTCGAACTGCTCCCATATGAGGTTCGGTACATCATAGTCGTCTTTCTGAAGATCCCACCATTCTTCGGCTTTTTCCTCAAATATATATATTGAAAAACCAACCCAATACTCTTGTGGAATCCTCAAGGTATCCAACTTCTTTTTGACTGCCTTAAGCCATTGTTCCGCTATGATAGGATTGGGTTCTCCACTAAATGCAGGGGGTTTCTGCTTCATGAACTCCTCTAGTGGGGACAAATGTCGTTGCTCAGGATCACGAGCTTCCATAGGTCTTTGTACATTTTGCAAAGCTTGAAGAATTTGTCTTAGATTATTCATTTCTGGTGCAGTTGGCGGGGTGTGTGCTGCCCGTCGTGGTTGCTCATCTTCCTGAGCTTGTTCCATCGGTTCAAGTTGTTCAACTTCCTGAACATGTTCGACCGGTTATAAATGTTCAGATGATTACACTTGACGTCTTGGCGACATAGTATCTATTGGCTGCGTAAATTTAACCAAGATTAGTACCCAATGATGTTCAGGTTGTTCCATCGGTTGCTCATCTTCCTGAGCTTGTTCCATCGGTTCAGGTTGTTCAACTTCCTGAACATGTTCGATCGGTTGTGAATGTTCAGATGATTGCACTTGACGTTTTGGCGGCATAGTTTCTACTGGCTGCGTAAATTTAATCAAGATTAGTACCCAATGATGATGACATTAACACTTAACTTTAAAATCATTCCAAAAGATTAATTTTTAAGGTGGTGCTACACCCCCTCGGTTAACTGAACCTAGGCTCTGATACCAAAAATTTTGTAACGCCTTTGTGTGGGGGTTAGTAGTATTGAATAAATAAAAATAAACTTAGATTCAGTATTATTTAAATCCATTAAACAATGCCCATGGGTCTTTAAACAAAAATAAAAATAAACATTTAAAATACAAACTACAGTTTTTAGTGTAGCATCAAATATTTAAAATACAGTCATCATTATGATAGTACAATTTCCAAATAACTTAACACAGCCATCATAAAAGAAATACGAATCTTACATAATCTACACGAGTTATAATTAAACAAAGATCTTCCAACACGAAATCAACAGTGTTGTTGCCTATTCCTCGTCAGATAAGTTACATTGAGTTCCACCTGAGAGATGTAAATATGATAAGGATGAGCATCGACATGCCCAGTAGGGAAAATCATTACTCACCTTAAGGTTTTATTCATTACCACATTAAAACTGCATGGCTAGTTAATTTACATCATATACCAGATTATGAGATTTATTATGATCATATTTCGTGGATACCATAGTTAATCATTATCAAGTTTCATACATATACATATATATACAATATTACCATTCATCATTATTGCTAGGTATCCACATTACATAAAGTATCACTCAACTTATCGAAACCCAAATAGGCATGCTTGGCCACCCTCTAAACATTCCGAGGGTATTCCAGTGAGGGGACATCAAGCCCCGAGTCCTCACCAAGTCGATTCCTGTATAGTGTGTTCTAGGACTTTCGATCCAACGAAGCGTCATTACCTCCCCCCTTTTTACCTTTTAGGGTATTCATGCCCAAGGACGTAACCGCCGCCCTCTTCATGTCTCACCATTTCTTAATGTTCAATCAGTATTTATAGAGTCAATTTTTCGAACCATGCTTCTAAATTTATAACAACATATGTTAATTTATTATGTTCCTCGCTAATCAATACAGGGCGAGTTCATGTCATAGTTCCATATGTGATTCTCATATAATAGCAGTTCAACATAGGTACATATATCTTGTGGTAAAACAATCAATTTTAATTCCATAAAAACCTCACAAAAGATGAGTAATAGAATCCCTACCTTCTAAGCTTCTCAACAATTCTTTAATCTCAGAATTTAATTAACGTAAGCTCCACACACCCTTGATCCTAAGGTGTGTATAAGGACAATTAAAACTAAAGCACAACATATAACCACATTCATAAATGAATTAAGTGTAAATCTATATATTTTAGTCTCTAATAAGATTCATAAATTACTTAGGATGGTTTTGGAAAGGTTGTAAGATATTTAGGAATTAAAAGGTGAGCAAAGTTGGGTTCACTATCTACAATTAGCACATGGGTTAATAGGTTGTTTACTTAAGGTAGACGAGTGGTATACTGCCACTGGTAGGTTTACTAGTTTCCAATCCGAGAATTGAAAAATTCATAAAAAATAAAATATAACTCTGATTTAGGCTCATAGCTCATTGTAAAGCTTAGGATGTCTACTTTTAAAATATGTAAACCAATTTACAAAATTCATTTTCATCTAATCCTAGAATTTTAAGAAAGAGCTACTGCCCATAGAGATAATACAAGGTTTATGGAATGTTAAGTTTTTCTTTAACCTAAAGCATATTATTCTTATTCAAAATCTCAAAATCATTCCAAAATAGGCAGCATGTATTATATAATCACAATAAACATATTCTCATGAGTTTTATACCAAAATCATCATCAAATTCTATCTCTAGCCTTTCTTGCAAATAATGATGAAAACATGCTTAAGTTTGTTTTTCAAGCTCAAAACTTTAAAGCATTAACTATAGAGCTATGGAAACTAGTTCTAAACATTCCTAACATGTTTCTAACATTGTTGTCAAACTAAAATAAAGGTTGGTTATGGGTTTTAACTCAAGACTCAAGTTTTTGTTCATAAATGCTCAAATATGCATGTTAACATAACTAGAAATTTGCATGAACTTGGAACACGAAAATCATGCATTAAACATAGAGAAAACACATACTAAAACCAAGTTTGAATTAAAGAAAACCTACCTCAAAACTTTTTTAAAAAACACCAAAGTTCGGGCTAAAAATAAAGGTTGAATTGACTCCAAAATGGCTTCAAACATGGCTGAAAATTATAGTTACTTGGCTATAAAAAGAGCTTTATGTCTTGTGCCTTCAGTTAGAAATTGAAGTAAGAAATGAGAGAATGAGAAACTAGAGAAGAAAGTGGTGATGGTTGAATAAAAATGCATCAAAATAATTGAAGAGCGGGAGATAATTGTTGGTTTATGGAGAAAGTTGTAGGAAGAAACAAATGAGCATTAAAATAAAATATTATCATGTCTCTCATGGAGACTTCACTACTACAAATTGTGGATTCCACGATGGTTTACAACCATTGTGGAAAAATTTTACGACGGTTAAAAAACCACCGTGAAAACTTCAGTCGTGATATGACATGGAGTTTTCACGACGGTTTTTTATCGTCGTGTAATATAAAAATTAACGCAGGAAAGGGTTGTAATGTAGTAATTTTTCACAACGGTTTTTTAAAAAACTGTCGTGAAAAATTGGCATTCCACGACAGTTTTTCAGGAAACCGTCGTGGAATGCCAATTTTTTACGATAGTTTTTTAAAAATCATCGTGAAAAATTTGTATTCCCCTAAAAAAAATCTCCAAAAATCTCCAAACATGTAGTGGGTATCACAATAATACTTAGGCATCACAAACACATAAAAAGTAACCTATTCTTACACCAAAATGCTAAATGTTGTTCAAAGTTCTTTCAAACACCAAATACAAGTAACACATACTAAATGGAAAAAAAAATTTATATAACTAATATTAAAACTAAAACTAAAGGTAAATAACACTAAAATAACCAAATAATGCTAAGTTTAGAACTAACAATAACACTAAAACTAAAAGTAATGGTTTGAAATTTACCAATGGCGATGGAGTTGGTGGAACGACAAAGGATGAGTCGAACGATGGTGGAGTTGGTAGAATGTCAAGGGATGAGAATGAACGGTGGTGAATGGCATCGGGTTTGTTAGGTGGGTCATGGAGAGAGTGATAGAGGAATGTCAAAGTCGGTGGAATGCTGTGGGGGTTGGCTTCGTCGGTGGCTAGGTCGTGGGGAGAGGAGTTAGAGAGAGAAAGGGGTTTGAGAGTTAGTGGTTTAAGTTAGAGAAATTTTGAATAAAAAGGAAAAGCCATGTCGTTGGCGTGGGATTTTATTTTGGAGGGATACTAAAAATTTCAAACATGCAGGACATTTCATAACGATTTTTACTAAAAACCGTCGTGGAAGCCTCGGTACCTTTCACGATGGTTTTTATAAAAACCGTCATGGAAGGTCCCAATGTTTAAAATTTTTAGTGTCCCGCTTAAATTTAACCTTCTTGAAAGATTAATTTTTGGCTGCTACTAAAAATTTCAAATATTTAAAACCTTCCACGACGGTTTTTATAAAAACTGACGTGAAAGGTTAAATTGGGCGGGATATTAAAAATTTCAAACCTTGGACCTTCCACAACGGTTTTTATAAAAACCGTCATGAAAGGTGTTGAGGTTTGAAATTTTTAGTATCCCGTCTAAATTTAACCTTCACGAAAGATTAAATTTTGGCGACTACTAAAAATTTCAAACATGTAGAACATTTCATGACGGTTTTTACTAAAAATCATCGTGGAAGCCTCAGTACCTTTCACGATGGTGGAAGCCTCAGTACCTTTCATGATGGTTTTTAATAAAAACCGTCGTGGAAGGCCTTGTACCTTTCACGACAGTTTTTACTAAAAACCGTCGTGAAAGGCCTTCCATGATGGTTTTTAGTAAAAACCGTCGTGGAAGGCCTTGTACCTTTCACGACAGTTTTTACTAAAAACCGTCGTGAAAGGCCTTCCATGATGGTTTTTAGTAAAAACCGTCGTGGAAGGCCTTCCACGACTGTTTTTAGAAAAACCGTCGTAGAAGGCCTTCCACAACAGTTTTTACAAATACCGTCGTGGAAAGCCCTGAGGTTTAAAATTTTTAGTTTCCCACCCAAATTTAACATTTGTGAAAGATTAAATTTTGACAAGCTATTAAAAATTTCAAATATACAAAACCTTCTATGACGGTTTTTATAAAAACCGTCATGAAAGGTTAAATTGGGCGGGATATTAAAAATTTCAAATATCCAAACCTTTCATGATGGTTTTTATAAAAACCTTCGTGAAAGATTAAAATTTTATTCATGGCAAACTTAAAGGTTAAATTTAAAAATTTCAAACATGCAAACCTTCCACGATGGTTTTTATAAAAACTAGGGCTGTTCAAAAACCGCCCCGCACCCGCTAACCGTCCGCGCCCGCACCCACCCATCTTGAAAAAAATGGGTTTTTGTTAACAACCTACTGGCGGGCGGGTTGAACCCGCCCACCAATATATTCGGTGGGCAGGTTTGGTTTTAAATTTTTGCAGGCGGGTTCAACCCGAACCCACCCGCCTATATATTTAAAAAAAAAAAAACTTAAACCTATCTACTTATTTATTATTTTGTGAAGTGATTAAAATTCAAATCAAGTAAGTTAGTAGAGAAAGGCCTTGAAAAGAAAAAGAACACTTGACTTTGTTCATCATTTCATTTATAGCATTCTATTATTTTCGAACCTAGTGGATAGCTTTAATTTTTATGGACTCTTGACTTTGTTTATCACTTCATCTGTAATTAAAGTTTCTTGTTGCAGTGAATGATTATGTTTCTTAATTACTTTTAAATATAATTACTGTCTTTAGACATCAAACTTGCTTGTTGTTGAGAATGCTTTATATATTATCATCTTATATTTTCTACAAATTTTCTTCACTTAAAAAAAAAAAGGTCCAAAAAATTACATTAAGCAATAGCATAGGTTTAAACCGCCTCAACCCGCCCGCGACCACCCAAAACCAAACCGAAACCACCCGCCATGTAGTGGGCGGTTTGTGGGTTGATTAATCGCCAACCCACTATCCCAAAAAACCGCACCGCACCCGCCCAAAAACCATCAAACCACCCGCTGTTCACCCCTAATAAAAACCGTCGTAAAATAAAGGCTACTAAAATATACCTTCCACGATAGTTTCTATAAAAACCGTCGTGAAAGTTTTAATCTTACACGACGATTTTTTAAAAAACCATCGTGGTAGCTCCCGCCAATACCACGACGGTTTTTGTCTTTGCAGGCGTAACTCGTCGCATTTTTTTTCCCTTATCATGACGGTTTTTGAGAAACGGTCATTAAATAAAGGTCGTATAATAGCAAATAATGCCAACATAATTGAGGGGACAAATAGGGCAAGTTTTGGAAGAAGATGAAGGAAGCATTAAAAATATGGTTGAGAAAATATATCAATGTCTCCTAGTAGTTGAGGTGAATTAATTCTATGTCTCTAAGTAGTTGAGGTGAATTAATTATATGTCTCCCTCGGAGGCCTTTAGCCAAATGACAAGGAGGCTACTTAATTGAGCATTAATGTAGCAGGACAAGGTTGGTAGAAGTGGGTGATAGTTAGTTTTTTTAAATATTTACTATGGAGACTTGGTAAAATGCTAAAATGACATTTTATTCATTAAATTTTACAAAAATCATACTCGTTAAAATAACGGGTGTTTCACAAACAAAGTCTAAGACTGTTGATCTAAACCTTTAAGAATCATGCATATGATGGACAGATTATACGGAAGACATGAATCTTAAAGGTAACAGTCTAAATCGTAAGATCTGCAATTGAGGGAATAAAGTTGAGCACTTTATTCATGCTAAGATTGTTATATTGTCTACATCCCTAGCGGGAGATGGTTTGTCTTGGTCATTAGAGTGGAACTCCATGAGTAGAAATATTGGTGCATTGTCATAAGTGATGATGTATTAGATCAGGGACATAAAAGTTGAATTGATTTGATTAATAATTCTATTTGTGCAAATCAATTAACTTTACACAATCATATATATTGTGTCTTAATCCTAAAATAACTAATGGGCCCGTTATCTTGGCTTATGTTTTTTGATGTATCAAAGGGTGACATCCTAACTTTATGATGGTGCACATACCAGTACGTTGGAGACATGACTCTTGATTGTGTAGACTTGTTATTCATAGATACGAAATCCATAGCTCTTTTTGTAGAGTTAATAATATTCTCTTATATGCATTATCCTATAATTGAAAGATTGGAGCCCTTAACTATTTGGATACATAAGTGTAATTGAATGGTATATTGTCTTTAGATAGTAAGTATTCCAATAGTGAGATAATGAAACGTAAGATAAAAATAATTGGGAACGTAACACGGAATTTATCCTTAAGTTAATTATGAATTTCTTATAGGAATATGACACATTATGATATGTCATAGGCAGTTAGTTTAATAAAGCTTCATAATTTTATATAGTTCGAGTATACAGTTCTAAGCTTTTAGTGAAGTATCATTAGAGTTAATAATTATAAAATATGTATCTAGGATATTGTGTTTTATAATTATAGGAGCTTAAACTATGTATGTCCATCGGGTTCCTTTTGTTAGCTCATAATAAATCCTGTAACGATACAGCATGCTTTTCCTACAGATTAGTGACTTATATTAAATTATTATATTGGCTGAAATTCATGGGAGAAAAAAATACACTTTATGAATTATGTCCCCTAATTTACTTGGTTTTCTATTGAAATTTCCAATTTCACCTTAAAAAGGAGAGATATTGAATTAATCTCACAAGTTTACAAGTCTAAAGTTTGTCTATTATTCTTGGGTGAGATTAAATTTTTTTTTTTGGTAAAAAATAATAAGAATAAAAATAATAAAAGCAAAATTTTAAGAATTCTCCACGAATTATGTCACTTGTATAAACATGGCCACCCAAATTTTGAAACATACTTGTTGTGCTTTTGAACTATAATATTTTTCTGTATTCTTTATCCAAACCTTAAAACATTTTTTTTTTTTATGGAATAACATTTATTTGGTAACAAGTCTATCAATTTCTTTAAATTCTTAACAAACCTAATTCAAATTAACGTTTTCTAATCTTTTCCCCATCTTTTCTTGCTTCTAATAGCTTTTCCAATAAACGAATATTTCAAAGTTTGGCACCCAACTAATTTATTTGGAGGGAAGGATATTCCCAAAAATATTATATTGAATCTCAAATCAAACGAAAACTTCACTATTCCATACAAAAAAAAATGTTTCAAAGCTTGGGCTAAATACAAAGAAATATTATAGTTCATGACCAAAATAGGTACGTTTTCAAATTTGAGGGCATGTTGACACAAAAGACATAGATAAAAAGAAATTTGTAAAATTTATCCATCATCAGAATCCTTACGTGCAGTTTAGGAACATTAAATCTTAAGTCAAGCTTAAGGAGCTTTTAAATTTTTTCTTTTTTTATTTTTTGTTCTTATATATGGTTCTAATATTATCCAACGGCTAGAACAAAAGATTACTAAAAAGGTGTTAGAATTCTTTTACTATTTTTTTTTTTTTTTTGGATCCTTTCCCGCAATTCATAGTTCAATGGGAAACTAGTTCAACTAAATGGTTCAAATATTGGCAGAACAAAATGGCATATGGTGTTGGAGGTTGTATGTTATCTTTTACAATTCTAGTTCTGTTGGCCTTGAGCATGCCATATTCACATACTTTGAAGATAAAGAACAAAATCAAGACAAAATCTGCTGTTTTCTTGTCCCCCAAGTTTGAGTTGGGATCAGGATCAGTGATAAACAACATGTACTACAACATTAACTTCCCAAGAGGTCATGTTGCTTTCAAGAGATTTGACGCTGCAGTAGTCGACGAGGCAGGGATTCCAATCCCTCTTCATGAAACTTATCTTCATCATTGGGCCCTCGTGAGATATCATATCCGCAAAGATGTCCCAAATGTTGATGATGCCACTCAGAAGCATAACCAGTCAAACTTTATATATGTGAGGAACAATGGAGTATGCCGAGGGAATGAGCTAGGTCAGTACTATGGCATTGGCTCAGAAACACGAAGAACGCCCACATTTGTTCCCGATCCTTATGGGATTGAGGTTGGCAACCCCGCAGAAATTCCTGATGGCTTTGAGGAGAGATGGATGCTCAATGTGCATGCCATTGACACACGGGGCGGTAGATAGGTTGGGATGCACCGAGTGCAGTTGTGATTTATATAACGTAACAAACGATGAGTATGGCCAGCCTCTGAGTCCAGATTAAAGAGGAGGCCTGTTCTGTTGCTATCATAACACACAATGCAGAGTGAGAGAAGACTTTCAGGGCGCTAGGAGAAGCCTCTACCTCAGATATACTGTTGAATGGGCTGATTGGTCTGATTTTTTCTTGCCTGTTCGGATCTACATTGTCGATGTGTAACGCCCCTAAGTGGGGGTTAACAGTTTTTATTAAATAAAATAAAGATTAGAAAATAAATACAAATCGTCAAAATAATTTGCCCGGGACTTAAATGAAAACTCTTTAATTAAAATAAAAACATAATCAAATAAATAAACCACAGTTTAATGTAGCACCTTAAATTTTAATAATATACAACTGTCATCATCATCATTTCAACCCTCATCAAATCTTAATACAGTCACAGAAAGTAACAATAGATGCTTACATTATCATGAAGATCATTCTTTGCATTCAAAGCAATCTCAACGTAATATAGCTACATAGCTTCTCCAACTATTTTTCTTGTAGCCACCTCACACTTAGTGAGTCCTGAAAAGATAAATATAACAGGGATGAGCGACAACATGCTCAGTAGGAAAAACCATTACTCACCTTAAGGTTTTATTCTTACCACATTAAACCTGCATGGTTAGTTAGTTTTCATCATATACCAGATTATGAGATTTATGATGATGATATTCCGTGGATACCATAGTTATTCATTACCAAGTTTCATACATATACATATATACAATATTTACATTCATCATTATTCCTCGGTATCCACATTACATAAAGTATTACTCAACTTATCGAAACCCAAATGGGCGTGCTTGGCC